>CAXAMN010022696.1:259784-271323 GCA_963970005.1 Durusdinium trenchii | reverse complement strand
TCGCACTCTCGCCTGCATTTCGCGCACTCGACACGCACGATCTCCGCTGAGAGTTGTGCGCGCATGGGACAAATCGCACTCTCGCCTGCATTTCGCACTCTCGACACGCACGATCTCCGCAGAGGGTTGCGCGTCAAGTCTCCAAAACGAGCGTTTCGTGGGAGACTTCCTCAAAAACTCACACGTCAAAGTCCGCAAAACGAGCGTTTCGTACGAGACTTCCTCCAAAAGTCAAGCGGGAACACCCATCGGAGCACACATCACGCAGCCCTGCCAAGCAGTTTCGCGATTCCAGCCCCTCCAAACAACATCCGCTCACACGCCAATCCCAATGTGACAGCGACATTCACCTCTGCCACGAATCTTTCCGCGTCCACACGTCTAACGCGCACAAAGTACTGCGCCTGCCACAAAATGTAACCTCCATCACACCTCGCAACCTCACGATCCCCTGCGCCTGCCACGAGAATCGCACTTCCACGCTTCAAAACCCGCACAAAGTCCTGCGCCTGCCACGAAAAGTGACAATATCATCTCATGTGAGCTTCAACAAAATTTGCACCACACCACACGTTTGGAATGGTTTCGACCCGTTCTGAGCACACTCCCATCCACCAAAATCGCCATGTCAGCTGAGACTTGTCACGAAAACCGAGCTTGATGCCACACCATGAAACGCAAATCCCAATGGCACGGCCACATCCAACACCCAAAAACACGACTCTCCAAACGCTAATCCCAATGGAACTGCGCCGCAATCTGCGGATCTCGCAAAACGCTGCGCCTGTGCAGCGAAATGCATCACGTTTCTTGCGCGACATGTCCTTGTCATGCAAATCACAATGGAATAGCGGCGCAAACTGACACGTGACACATCCATGCAAAGTCACTTGCAAAAGCTTCCCCCAATGGCAGCGAATTTGAGACGCGACGACGACGACAAACGACGAGAGACGACGACACGACGCAAGCCATGCAAACACAGCTCCAACCCCCAGACCCCCAACTATAAACGGGAACCCTTCGCTACGCATTCGGGAAAAATGGAGCCCACGAACCCGAATGTCCAAATGACACTCTTGTGGGACACTCCTTGTGGGACACTCTTATAGGACACTCTTGTGGGACACTCTGGTAGGACACTCTTGTGGGACACTCTTATAGGACACTCTTGTGGGTCACTCTTATGGGACACTCTTGTCGGACACTCTTGTGGGGCACTCTTGTAGGACACTCTTGTGGGACACTCTTGTAGCAAACTCTTGTGGGACACTCTTGTGGGACACTCTGGTTGGACACTCTTGTGGGACACTCTCGTAGGACACTCTTGTGGGACACTCTTGTGGGACACTCTTGTGGGATACTCTTGTAGGACTCTTGTAGGACACTCATGTGGGACACTCTTATAGGACACTCTTGTGAGACACTCTTGTGGGACACGGTTGCGGGACACTCTTGTGGGACTTTCTTGTGGGACACTCATACGGGACACTCTTGTGGGACACTCTATCTGGGACACTCTTGTAGGACACTCTTGTGGGTCACTCTTGTAGGAAGCTCTTGCGGCGCACTCTTTAGGGACACTCTTGATACCACAAAACATCCCGCTTACCAGCGACGCGCCGCGTTTACGCCAGCCTGTTTCGCGCTCCCCAGTGGCACAGCGCCATGCACGAAAAACAGACTTCTCACCCAGGCCGCGCAAATCCCAAAGGCACTGCAACATCATGAACGTCATGTCGCCACACCGTCTGCCCACACACTTGAAGCAAACATATCACATGATACCACAAAACATCCCGCTTACCAGCGACGCGCCGCGTTTACGCCAGCCTGTTTCGCGCTCCCCAGTGGCACAGCGCCATGCACGAAAAACAGACTTCTCACCCAGGCCGCGCAAATCCCAAAGGCACTGCAACATCACGAACGTCATGTCGCCACACCGTCTGCCCACACACTTGAAGCAAACATATCACATGATACCACAAATCATCCCGCTCACCAGCGACACGCCGCGTTTACGCCAGCGTGTTTCGCGCTCCCCAGTGGCACGGAGCCACGCAAACGCACTCTCCACCAAGGCTGCGCAAATCCCAATGGCACTGCGACATCACGAACGTCGTGTCGCCACACGGTCTGCCCACACACTGGAAGCAGTCATGCGAGCGTTTCGTACGAGACGTCCTCCAAAAGTCACGCTTCGAGGCTGCAAGACGAGCATTTCGTACGAGACCTCCTCCAAAAGTCACACATCAAGTCTCCAAAACGAGCGTTTCGTACGAGACTTCCTCAAAAAGTTCTCCAAAACGAGCGTTTCGTACGAGACTTCCTCAAAACTCACATGTCAAAGTCTGCAAAACGAGCGTTTCGTACGAGACTTCCTCAAAAAGTCAAGCGGAAACACCCATCGGAGCACACACACATCACGCAGCCCTGCCAAGCAGTTTCGCGATTCGAGCCCTCCAAACAACACCCGCTCACACGCCAATCCCAATGTAACAGCGACATTCACCTCTATACCACAACTCACAACCTCACGATTCCCTGCGCCTGCCACGAATCTTTCCGCGTCCACACGTCTAACGCGCACAAAGTACGGCGCCTGCCACGAAATGTCACCTCCGTCACACCTTGCAACCTCACGATTCCCTGCGCCTGCCACGAAAATCGCACTTCCACACCTCAAACCCCGCACAAAGTACTGCGCCTGCCACGAAAAGTGACAATATCATCTCATGTGAGCTTCAACAAAATTTGCGTTTGGAATGATTTCGACCCGACACTCCCACCCACCAAAATCGCCGTTTCAGCTGAGACTTGTCACGAAAACAGAGCTTCGATGCAACACCCTGAAACGCAAATCCCAATGGCACGACCACATCCAACACCCCAAAATCACGACTCTCCAAACGCTAATCCCAATGGAACTGCGCAGCAAACTGCGGATCTCACAAAACGCTGCACCTGCGCAGTGAAATCATCCTCCACACTTCGGCATCTTACATTTCCACACGGTTCCTCTCTATTTCACACGAATCTGACACGTCACGTTTCCATTCGAAACCTACTCCCAAAGCTTCCCCCAATGGCCCGGCCGAGACATCATACGGACGGTTGCGGACGGTGGCGGACGGTTGCAAACGGTTGCGGACGGTTGCGAACTCGAAAACAACGTCGGGCAAACACAGCTCTACCCTCAGACTCCCAAGTTAAACGAGAACCCTTCGCTACGCATTCGGGAAAACTTGAACAAGAGCTTACAAGTCAGTTCAGAAGAAGAGTTGAGGGAATGTGGGCAAGATTCATTGGATAGCTTTGGTACTTGCATGGTTTTTCTTAGCTAGCCCATGAACTTCATTCTTGGCGAACACAAGAGATAAAGTGAGGGCGCAGTTCCTGGGTAGTAGGAAGTCAATTTTCCCACGTGGTCTGAACTATGGCAGTACATCAAGTTTTGATTGGAGTTCTTGTGCAACTACAAAGGGCCGCTTGCGTTCGATCAAGCATTGTTGTCATTCTGCCGACCCAATCAAAACCGCCAGTGCGATTTCTACAAGAGCAGCGCTGGTATTTCGAAACTGCGGAACATGTCCATTCTTCCGTGCTTAAAACTTGTCTAGGCCATTTCGTCTGGCAGCAAGGCAAATAATGGTTGATATCTGTCATCTTGGCGACCGCCTCAGTTTGAGAAGGCTGAGCATCGTACAAATCAACACCAAAGGCAGCACATGGCAGCACAACTGGCAGCACACATTCAACATCATTCAACTTAAATCATTCAAAAGGCACAATATATAAAGTTGCTCTCACCAGGCACACGTCTGTCCAAGTCCAAGCCACTTGACATCATCGATGCTTGCTTTGAGCTCACGAACTTGCTCCTTCATTGAAGGACCAAGCCATGCGAAGGACCACAGTAGCGGTGCAATTTCTTTTACGTTACATGTTTACAGCTATTAAACAATAGCTATTACATAGTTTTTTCAAATATATGCTAGTACATGTATCCAAGAGGAAGTGCTCTCGGAGAGGAAGTGCTCGAGCGTTGGGCCAGAGCCCAGAAGCAGAATTTGCGCTAAGTCGCTAAGTCCTCCTCTCAATGGCAATGGCATTTCTTCTTCTTCTCCCCTAATAACTACTAATAGGGGGGGCCGGGGGGAAGCCGAGGTAGCTAGTAGAAGAGAGGTCGCTAGTAGCACTTCAGCTACTACCTAGGACGCAGGATAGCTCACGCTTCCTTGAAGAAGCGCTCGCACTACTAATGATTTGGTTTCTAGATTTTGGGGGAAACTTAAATAGGTGGAACTTGACTGAGGTTGGTAATTGAAGTTAGTTGGTGGATACAAACCACAGAATCGAACAAACTGACAAGCTGAAACGGAAAAACACAAACTTCTACAACACTGCATACCAGGGCCCCTTTCGGACTCCACCATCTCCCACAGCTCTCGCACACATCCTGGCCTCCATGAAAGTCCAAAAGCGGCTTTGTTGGCGGATCAACCAGCCCTGGCAAGTGCAAGTTCATCTTGCGTGGAGTTGCTGTCGGGTCTCAGCCATGTTTGATAATGTTGTCAAGTTTCAGAATAAAAGCACTCAACAGCCAAAACTTGTTGGTGTTGGCACTTCCGATGTACGCTTCTTCTTTTACAACTTGTGATCCGAAAAGTTCTCAAAGCAAAATCAATTCAACCAAGGGATAGCTTCACAGACTTGCAAAATGGTGAGGTTCCGTCGGCCCCCGTGACTCCAACCTACTGTTACTAGCGATGGCCTCCAACCTAAGAGCAAACTAGCAGCGTCCTTGTTACTAGTAGCGATGCCAGGAGCCCCTAGTAGCGTCTTGACCTGTCTTCCTTTTCTTTCTTCTTTGTTTCTAATAATTCTAATAGCCATGGCCTCCAACCTGTAGTAGCGATGGCCACCCTAGTAGCTCTTTTCTGAATTCTTCGGCCTGGTCATGCACAATCTTCACCACATCCATGGCTCTCGCCTCTCCACGGAGTCGAAGGCAACCTGGGCAGTCGATGGAATCCGTTGACGAGGAATCCGTGCACGCGAAACCAGGTAACCAGGCTTCAACCTGCAACCAACGTACTCTAGGAGGCCGCTATTCGATTGGAGGTCACAAGTATCATTCTTGTCCATCCTCGTCAATCCTTGTGTTGTTTTGGCCTTTGCTACCCTTGAAGATCCAACTGGACCCTGTCACAGTGCCATTGGTCGAGGAGCCTTGCAGAAACTCCTCGATCTCCACTGCGCCACCTTTCGTCATCCAAAGGAAGATATATAAGCATTTGAGCGCGTTTATGCTTTTTATGAAAGCAATTGAGAACTTTTTTGGTGCAGCGGCGTAGTGGTGTGGAAATACCTTGTCACGCAGCAGCTTCAATCAGTCCCTCAACTTTCACACCCCTTCGTTGTCACGCAGCGCTCCGTTCCCTTCCCTTACCGCTTTAGGTGACCTGCATCTAAGTCCAAGAGCTTGAAGAAGGACCAAGCCTCAAAACACGACAACTCGGGAGGCTGTCAGGAGCCTTACCACATCTTACCAGCCCCTCAGTAGCCCATCCTCAACTCAATTGGGCCCTTGAACCCATCACAGACGGTACTTTCAAGACAGAAAGGCCCGCTGGCATGCCCTTGCTACACATTACTAAACAGCTCCTTTAATTGGACGTCAAGGCTGCTGTCTGCAAGTGAAGCTTCCCGCGTCCATGCTCCGAAAGATGAAATTCACCACTGGAAATGACATGAAATGGCCATGCAAAATCGGAAGGCAGATTCCCACACTTTGTAATTAGAGCCTTTCACGAAGCATGGCGTCCATCCTTTTCTCACCAAGAGGCATCCCATACATCCAGTCCAATGGACTCAAAAATGGTCCTCAGATTGTCATTGACTGCTCTATGTCTGGCATCGTTATATAAACATCCCACGCGCTCAACCATTGGCAGGATGTTCAGCACAACTGTAGAGGACAAAAGGCGACGGCCTTGCGCTTACGTCGCTTACGTCGCTTACGTCGCTTACGTCGCTTGTGTCGCTTGCGTCATGTGCTGGGACAGGGCACTGCACTTGCCCCGACAGCACAGACTGCTCCAACATCCTGGGTGCGAAACAGGCAAGCTGAAGCAAGGCAGTTGAGACCAGCATATGAGGCCTTTGATTGCATGAGGCCTTTGGCTGTCCCCTTTGGCTTTGAATCAGTGACAAGCAGTTCGGCGCACCGGTGCAAGACAGAGTCATCAAATGAAACCATTTGCTGAAGCAACAACTGCAATTCGATCATTATAGCAACAACTATTTTGTATATACAACATCAATTGCACCACAAAGGCATAGATTCACAGATATTCACAGCACAATCTAACGTGGAATCCAATCGCCACGCCACTTGTAGGTGACAACACCCGAATCTTCGATATCAATTGCTTGGAACCTTAGCCCAAGTGCCGATGCTTGTCGTCTATTTTTTAAAGTGCGGAGGGGAGGCGTAAGAGGTAGCTAGTAGCTACTTAAGCTACTACATACTGGACACAGGATAGCTCATGCTTCTTCAAGGAAGCTCCCCCCCGCCTGAGGGCTTCCTTGACGAAGCGCCCGTACCAATGATTTGGTTACTTAACATCCATATGAAGCTGTGGGTCGCCTACCGCTGTGGCATTCCAACAGAAAACGCACTGAATACGGAAGTAGAAAAGTACAAAGCTATATGAATGTGCTTACCTTTTTTTCAACGTGTCCGCACTTTCCAAGGGCCGTTGCTGGTGAGTTTCGGGAGGCTTTGAGGATCCTTCCAAAGGCTTTCAGTTGCGCCCAAGCAAACGTCTCCAATATGTTCCAGCGATGAACCATTCTTGCAGTTGGTTTGGCGACTTTATCCGTTATATGCCGTTACTTAACTGTAAGGAATCCGATTTTAAAGTGCGCGGCACTTCCCTTGGAAGAGCGCTGAAGATCTGTGAAGAGGGTTTTGCGGACCTGGATCAAGTTTGTCAAGTGACACCCAAGCCTGCCCGAAAGGAAGAAACGCATTCTATGGTCAAGATGAATTACCAAATGAAATCAAGGTAGCACCTTGGAACATCCAAGCTGCAATTGTCGAATCTTCTCGGTATTGGCTTGCTTCGCGGCCAGAATGGACTGCAGTACCATGGTTTGATCATTCTGCGCCGAGTCTATGGCACTTTGACAGAAGACCTAAGCCCGCATGCCGGAATAACAGAATAGCATGTACATGTTTAGCTTGGCCAGAGGACAACCAAGCGCTTGTTGTACTGATAAGTCATTTAAGATTTGTATGGATTTGTCCTAGATGTGTTCATCAAGTGGCGTGAAACGGATATGACATGGTGGCGTTTGCAAAGAGTGTCAAGACTTCTCCGTCTTTCAATGGTCTTTTACTGTCGAACTTGCCGCAGGATTTATACTTTAGAGGTGATGGAGAAAAGTTCTCTCTGTCCTTCGGCCGGTAACAAAGGTCTGACTGACGTAAAACACTGCGCAGTCACCACATCGCAAGCAAGGCACGCCAGTCACGACCTCGGGCTGTTGGAGCTGAGCACAACAGATTCTTTTGGATGCCAATTTGCCAGGGGAATTCCCTTACTACTAATAACAAGAAGCTACTAGGTTGGAGGCCATCGCTAATTAGGTTGGAGGCCGTCGCTACTAGTACCCAGTGCATTACTACTAGTAGCGATGGCCTCCAACCTAATAGCGATGGCCTCCAATCTATATGGTAGCTTCTTGGTACCAGTGCCTTTTTTCTCTCAAATTCTATCAGGACGCATTGGATGTGTTTCTGGGTTATGCCTGCTTCCCTTCAACACAAAAAGCAGCAATTGGTGTAGGGATTGGGTACTATCTGGCTTGTTCTTTCAGTACCTGAAAGTGTCAGTCCACGAGCACTGCTTTAAAGAAAATTACAGTATATCATATCTCTCTTATTGCCAACCCACCTGAATGGAATAGAAGATTGTCCGGCATTCTTTCACTACCTCTTCCCACACTCTCACACTTCCCCTCTCCCTCCGTCTCCACTGTTCGCCCTCTGAAAGCCAAGATACGTTTAGTACCTCACAGGCTCCCACTAAACAATCATGACGTAGCACCCGTGACGCATGCATGAGACTCTGTGTGGAAAGTCAGGTGGGAAAGAAAACATGAAAACAAAAAACGTCAAAGAGTCAAATAGCTTTTGATCGTGTTTGAACTAGAATGCTGCGAAGTATGTGAAGGAGATGTAGAACACGAAGACGAAGAGCCAACCTGTAGATATGGCCTGCCATGGGAGGCACGCGAAGCATGTCCAAACAAACTAACTTCATTCGGTCCTTCCGCACCTACTCCTCCCGTTGAGCAGTCTTTTTGGGGCCCGGGAATCTCCACAAATATCACTTTCATTGCAACCTGTTGAAGGCCCGGCCCTATGGAACGAATTTGAGGCTTCTAAGTCTGGTCTTCCTACAGCAGCTAACGATCGCTGTTTGTCACAACAACCCTGTCGACCCTTCTGGTTGTTCTTTTCTGTGGCCTCCAACCTAATTACTCGATGGCCTCCAACCTAGTACCTCGGCTCGTGGGACAAACGGCAAATGAACTTGGTGAACTCGCCTTCCTAAAGACCAGACCAGGCACCTCAACTGTTGCAGTTGCGCAGTAGTGCTGATGAGCATATTGAAGTTCACACTTATGAAACATAGGCGGGACCACAACCATTGAAAAATTCCGGCCAAAATTGCATGAATCCGGAAACTGCGCCGATCTTTCCCCGCCAGCTGCCTGCATTTGTAGTTAGTAGTTGTGTTCATTTCTGGAGTGTGTAGCAAACGAGCTGGCGGGCCTGCATGATCTCCCTTACAAGATTCGACTTGCGTAAAGCAACTCGCGCCAGGTGGCCTAAATTGTCTTCACTTTCACGTGCCATGTTCCAGTAGCGTCCTTGCTCCTAGTATTGCCCACCGTTGGTCCCCCTCGGTTGGGCTTATCCGGCCTGCAGCGGCCGTATGGCTTCGTCCCAGCTCAAACCACCAGCGATGCTCATGAACAGGCTCAGCATACTCTCCTGCAACCGGAAGCATGCAAACATTAATAAATAGGAATCACTTGCATCCACTTGGGTGAGAAAAAAAAGACGACGACGACAGCAAAAGCAAATGGGGAAATAATATGCCACAAGAGGACAAGAGGCACAAAAATACAGAAAAGCAGGAGAAAAGCACCCAGGAAGAGCAAGACAAGCGCAAAAGAAGCAGGAAAAGTAAGAAAAGCAGGAGAAATCATAGGGAAGCAATGAAAAGCAAAGGACAAGCAAGGAAAAGCAAGAAAAGCAAGAAAAATGATCAGCAAGAAAATAATAACCACAGAGAAGCAATGAAAAGCTATGAAAAGCAAGACAAACACCAGAAATCGTAGAGAAGGCAGGAAGAGCCAGAAAAGCAACAAAAAGCAAATCCCAAAAAGATCCTAAACGCAAACCAAAAAGAAAAAAAACAATGGCCCTCCTGAGAGAATTAAGTCCTTGTTAGGGATATCCCATGATGCACGGGCGTAGCATTCGCATCCTCCTAGACTTACACCTGCCAATCGCACAGAATGTCTCCAGTGTGCCCCGAGATGTCCAGCGCCTCCAATGAGCTCCAGTATTTGACCGCTGCATCGTAGTCTCCATCTCGAGTGAGTAATACACTTGGATCATAATTCAGCACATCCCCCACAGCTTGTGCGAAGAGGACGGCAAAGACCTTGTGAGCCAAACCAACTTCTCACAATGGGTGGAGGCCATCGCTACTAGGTTGGAGGCCTTGGTGGCATCCTACACTGCCTGAAGAAATCCACAGGTTCACCAACTCAGAAATGAGCTTTTAAAAGATAGCGTCCTTGCTCCTAGTAGTAAGGCCAGGAGCCCCTAGTAGCGTCCTTGTTCCTAGTAGCGATGCCAGGAGCCCCTAGTAGCGTCAAAAGAACAGACCGCGCACCGTTTCCGCGCAATTTCTCGACATTTCTCGAGGCACATAGACGATGAGCGACAGCAAAATCATCGCCCAAATCAGGGATTTCCTCAAGTCCGCATCGTTGAGCGGCTGGGAGGGGCTGGGAGGGGCTGAGAGGGGCATGTGGGGAGGTGTCGTGTTGTCTCAATATCGAGGCCTCGGGCCCTCCTGTGACACTCTGTATGGGAAGTATGCATGTCATGAATGCCTGAAATGCGATTGAAATATGTTGAAATGGTGCAGCTGTGGCAAACGAAACATCCAGAGTAGGACTCCAACAGGATGTTTCAATGGAACACTGACCAAACAGCCGCCTCTTACCTACATACTGGTCTGGGGGCCTCTGGTCCTCAGCTCGTCCGCACAAAGGATCATGAATGCTAAAGCCTTAGCAGCATTCGTTCCAAGTCTCAGTGTGTAAATGATGGAGGAGATGAGGGTCCGCAACGCCATCACAAACCTGCGTGCAAATCTAGGGATCGAGCATGATTCGCTTCAAAGAATGGAACTCAAGTTGGGGAGCCCATCATTCATCATTTGCTATAACCTAGGTGGGTTTCAATCTGTTCCTTCCACAACAGCCTTAGGCCCTAGGATGCTCAGGCATCTATGCCAACCAAAACCTTTTTCCTGGGCTTTGTGGCCGGGTGTAAGACAGCGTTATTGCATGAGGAATCAATTGACCCGAACAATCCCTAAAGCTTCAAAACGAAAGGTCTGCAATGTGGGCTGAGGACAGCGAATGGAGCACACACGAACCTCTGAATCAATGAATCAAGTTTGCTCGGGAACTTGTGCGTCGCTGATAGGTTGGAGGCCATCGCTAGTAGGAGGGGCCATCACTAACTATTAGGTACCATCGTTCCTCATTTTGGTGCAGCTCCATCCTCAGTCGCGCGGCCTCCCCCCTCCCTTCCTCTCTTTCTAGGGTGTGCTGGACTTTGGTCCTACCCCACGTCTTTCACATTTCAACACGTCTTTCACGCTTCGAATCGAAGGAACGATGCAACCTCCGCGCCTGAGCACACGGGCTAGACGTGCAACTTTTACAATGCGAGTGATGCGGACCAGCCGCAGTGCCTGCAATCCCAAGCGGCCTCTACTACTGGTCAACATAGGCAAAACAGAAGAGACGTCAATAGTCCACACTGTGCATGTGGGTGAGAACATCTCTGCAGGATCTACGAGGTACGTTAGCAATGGAACACCTTGCACATCATGTCTTGCATGAAGCCAGAACGATTTCAAGAGCCGTGACATATTGCCTCCCCGCTGTGCTGTGCCGTGTTGCCTTCAGACCGGTGAAGGTCACTCCAGTGTTGTCGTCCTCAATGAGATTTCGCAAGAAAATGTCGTCGACAATCTCATAGACTGATGTCAGCCTGCACTCAAGCATCGCTCTTAGGCATCTATAGGCATCTCAACTATAACTAAATTCCATATATTTGTTTCTACTAGCTTTTTGTTACTACTAGCAAGGCACTTGTTACTAGAAGCGATGCACTTGTTACTAGTAGCTTATTGTTACTAATAGCTTCTTG
>CAXAMN010022696.1:233718-259774 GCA_963970005.1 Durusdinium trenchii | reverse complement strand
CTTATTGTTTCTACTAGCTTCTTGTTACTACTAGTAAGGCACTTGTTACTAGTAGCGATGCACTTGTTACTAGTAGCTTATTGTTACTAATAGCTTCTTGTTACTATTAGTAAGGCACTTGTTACTAGTAGCGATGCACTTGTTCCTAGTAGCTTTCATTGTTTCTATTGATGTCAGCCTGCACTCAAGCATCGCTCTTCATCTCAAGCATCTCAACTATCGACTATCACGGCATCACACAGGCATCATCAGCTGAAATATGGAAATATGTTCGAAACTCGCATCACGGAACGTCGACGGAAGGCCAAGAGATGCCAAGGGGCACAATGAAGACGTCCAACCTCAACGTGCTCCATGCACCAGAGCATTTCAGTTCTCAGGTTTTTTGAGGTCCGAGTTGTCTACAAAAGACATTCAACATTCCAATTCTAAGCGCCACACCAGTTCCACATCCAGTCATCTGTGCAGAAGAACGCTCGTCCAACAGCTGTCACTCTCATTAACAGCTCCACGGTGAAGATCAAGCCGTAGGAATGGCGAATCACCTGCAAGGATCGATTTGAGAAAAACGATCGATTTGAGAACCTGCTTGGTTGCGGTTGGAGACCATCGCCAGTAGGTTGGAGACCAACGCTAGTAGGCAAGTCACACTTTCTTTGAGAACCTTTGAGAATCCTGTGGCTGTGGGGGTAAAGGCCCAGCATGTTCAATTCCAAAGGACAGGTGTGCCAGTGTGCGGCTCCTTTGAAAGCTACTTCGTTGCGGTTGGAAAGCTTTTGGGTTCAAACTGGTTTGTGTTGTGTTCTACCTCCTGTGGCATCAACGCCCTCCAAACACGTTTCGTTTGCAACAAGTCATGACACTGGAAGCTGTGCTAATTCCCTGTCAGTGCAACCTTGCACGATGACTTGTTCTGTTGTGAAGCGCGCACATCGAACAACAGAGCATTTCAACAATGAAACAAGGCAAATACAGATTGGAGGCCATCGCTATCATTTCACCAATCTTCCACATGTCTGACTCCCCCACAACGTGCGGTGACTTGGCCCTTTCTTTGTCCAATCTTCTACATGCGTTTCCCTCACCGTGTGTCTTGCAGTGCAATTTAGCGGGACTTACCTATTTCTTTGGCCAAGTTCATCATGTCTCTTCCCACAGTGTGCAATTTAGTCCAACTTAGCTCTTCCTTGGTCCAGTCTTCTGCATACGTTTCCTCACAGCATAATTTTGTGGAACCTATATAGCTATTTGTTTGTCTAATGTTTATCATGTTTCTTCCCACCCGAATGCAATTTAGTGCAACTTACGTAGCAGTTTGTTTCTTCAATCTTCCACATGTTTTCCCCACCCGGTGTGCCATTCAGTTCAAATTAGCATGCCTGTGTCCAGTGTCCATCGTGTTCTGAATTCTACTTATTTGTCCAGCGTGTGTTTTTTGGTTGATATGTGTATATGTAACGGTGATATTATATATGTTGACCCTTAGGGTTAGTAGATATCATTGCCCCCATTACCATTCTCACCTGCCTTTCTTCCCAACCGTGTTTTCTGATCCCTCCATTGTCTACCCTTCTTGCTTCTCGGAGATAGGGAAATGCACTGGAAGCTCTCAATGACATATGTTCAGCTGGGTTTTTGTTCAGGTCTCAGCAGAAGCCAGCACCTCAAAAGAAACAACTCTCAGAAGCCATTCTAAGATAAGGTTGCTGACACAACATCGGCCAAAAGCCACATTTATTCAATTCAGCGCACTATAGTCACTATCACTATATTGTGCAATATATATCTGGCAGGGCATGTGTTGGGGGGAGTGGGGTTTGGGGGGAGCGTCGCATCGTTCTCTGAATTAGGTTGGAGGCCATCGCTAATTAGAGGTAAGTATAAAAGAAAAGGAAGGAAAGGTCTAATGTCTAATATCCAACATCGAAGACTAAGTCCTGTCTGCTCCTAACCGATTCTGTGGGTGGTTCCGCTTTGAGAAAAAGAACGTGTGCAATTCGCGTCCAGACAATGATATTCACGTTCAATGACTCTATTGATTATTACTGCATGTACCGGATATAGAGGTGTACTCTCAACATCACTAGCCTGGTCTCATTATCAAACACCGTTGATTTAAAATTGATGTTGCAGCTCCAACCGATAGCTTGTTCCATGAAACAGCCACAGAACACCGGCAAACCTTCAAAGTGCCAAGTGACTGTGATGGCTAGAGGATCATGTCCGGCTGTGCTGTAGCTCACCTTCACAGGGAGTAAGCACCCTGCCCGTGTCCAAAAGGTGCAGCCACAAGCGTGTCGAATTTGCAAGTCTCAAAGAAGAACAACAGGGTCAATTGCCAATACTACTTCAATTCTGTTTGCCATTCTTTCTGTCCTCGATTCCAATGAAAATGGAGTTCGTGACGACGATGCAGGCCTGATATCCCACTTCTCGTGGGATTGGGAATTGGAAATTAATGCTGCTATAGGAGGAAATTAATGCTGCTATAGGAGGCTACAGGCTGAGGGAACCAAAGGAGCAATCCGAAATCCAATGCAAATGAATACCTTCCGGCGAAAGACCCCCAAAAGCAAGGCCACCACGGGATCAACTCCAAACAAACAGCAACAGATGCCCTGACAGGTTGGTAAAGCATCTGTACTCTGGACTCCGGACTGGATCTTACGAGGAAACCTTGTAGTCTCATCAAAGGTTCTGACAGGAACGCAAAACGGCCACCGCCGCCACCAACAGCCAGCTAGTATATAAAAACAAGAGCACTCTTCATCACAGCAAAAAGGATTCTGCCAAGGTGCAAAGAAAATGTCGAACCAGGGATGGCTCGTGAGCTTCCCAATACAATCTCAGCATTCAGCTTTGGTCATTGGACTTCGAGCGAGAATCTCTGCACAGTGACGCAGTGCTCCCAAAGACAAGTCTACTTGTTTGCTGCCCGCTCCTACTTCATTAAGTGCGATTGTCATGTGGAACATCTCTTGTCCACGCACGGATGATCAAAGCCTTTGGACACCTGGCCCACTTCAGCTGGAAAACAGAAATGATTCTATGACCGGAAATGATTGCAACGAACAGCCCCAGCGCGGTTGATAGGTGTTGTCTATCACCCAGTGCACCCCGTGTCCCTCTTATCATGTGATATCATATGCACTTAATATGCACCATGGACCATGCTTGATATATTGGGGCCCGGCATCGGTCCCACAAAGAAAAATGGATGACAAGGCCCAAGGCGCTGCCATGGCTAGGCATGGAATGAGAGCTTTGCTGCCGTTTTTTCCTGGAACATGATACATGGCCAGCCCCACTCATGCCAAGACTTGTGGCTACTTCAGTCGCACTCTTCTGAATGTTCATGAAGTGGCCACATACACTTATGCTCCTAAAACTTGCAAGCTCTGCTTCTCTCACTGGTCCTGTTTGCAGCTTCGGCCTCATCAACATTCGCAGCGCCCTCTTTGAGGCCAGCATCAATGGATTCAAAAGTTCCTGAGTTTATCATGTGCAACTTGGCCTCAAGAAAGATTCTCAAGTCTTTGACAATCGAAGCCCAGTCAACCAAGTCAATGTCAACCATTACATGAACCAATCTGCACAAACATGCAACGCCAATGTCATCACAACAAGAAATGAAAAGAGCTCCACTTCTGAACTCAAACAGCAACAGCATAGCTTGTTCCGACGCAAATGTGCCAAGAGACTAAAAACCTTCTCCCAGCTATCTTCAACTTCCTTCTCCTGGTTTGAACATTTATGCAGTTGTGACGAGTTTAGATGTTTTTTGTGGAGCGAGATCTTGCTCTCGTGCTGCTGGAAGCAGCTAGTGTGATGGGTGGATGAGCTACGAAACTGATGCATCATGGCTGCCATGAGCATCATCCAACGTGCCCCGACTGCCACAGCCCAATTTTTGAGATCGAGCTCTCCCGAAGAGCTAAAAATGTCAATCAATGTGGTCGTGATCCGACCCGACTGAAGCAAATCTCCTGTTGATTGAACGGATTGGTGAATGAATGATGAAATCTTGCATCAAACCCTTCGCATACGTTTGGAAAATTCATGGGGTCGAGCAAAAGCACTACATCAGAAAACGACGTGTTGCCATGTGGCAACCTCAAACGAATTTGATGCCTGGGTAATTTCCTGGCACCACTTAGCAAGACTTGGCATCTGAAATCATCTCACCAGCTGGTCCGACATCCATCAGCTGCTTTTGCCCTGGTCCGGCGCAATCTGGCAGCTGCCAAAGCTGCCAGTGATCTTTGCCAGCGCTCACTGCCAGGGATCATTTTGCACTTTGGAGTTGGGGTGGCAGGGCAGACTCAATAGTGTCTCGCAGCTTCTGCAACAGAACATCATCCTTCAGCACAGGCTGCACAGGCTTAAAATGGCTCTAAAGAGGTGGACCTCTAAGCACATCGCTACAAGTAGTGTCTGCGAGCATCCTTGCAGCTACGAGGTGCCCCTACATTGTCAAATTAATAGATGTTCAGACAGTAGGTATCTATGATCGCCTACCGGTCCTGGTGTTTGTCATTCTAAGTTCAGCCCAGGTTGCTGGCGTGTCTTCCACCTCTTGCACTGGCACTTTGGGATGCACAATGATTTTCACCCCAGCATTGTTCTGGTAGAGGAGGTACTCCTGGTCTTTATGTGAGACACTTCCAACGAGGTGCATCCACCATCTTAGGACAAACGACTAGGTCATCAAGCACAGTTAGAATCAGTTAGAATCTCAAATCTTAGCTGCCTTAGCTTGAGTGTTGACTGGCTGGCGGAACCGGCGAAAACTGGTGGGACGCCGCGACAACCGGCGGGGAACCAGGTCGGTCCTTCTTGCTGGGCATAATTCGCCCGGTGCCCAGGATGGTCATCGGCACAATGGGGACCTTTGCCCTTTTGGCCATCGACACTGGGCCACGCTTGAAGGGCAAGAGCCGGCCATCGCTACTGCGTGTGCCCTCGGGAAAAAACAAAAAGGGAGTTGCCGTCCTCAGCTTCAGGCCCCAGAATGTGACACAACTGTCAACAAGTCGGGTTGTCTCATGTTGTCTCTTTCTTTCATTTTGTCCGGGATTTGCGTCCAAAGTCTGGGCCCTCAAGGCTCCTACTTCTATCATCTGTGTCCTTCTTTAATCATCCAATGAGCATTTTGAAGACCACCAACCATTCACAACCCAAACAAGAACCATCCAAGATCAACCAAGCAAGACCCATCAAAGAGGTTCTTACTTCAAAAATCCAAGCATCCTTTAATGCATCGACCGAGTCCCGGAAGGTTTTCAGCTGAGACTTGCGATCCTCACGTTCGATGGTGATGGTTTTGGCTCGCCTCATGACCCAACCAATCAACGGGAACTTGAGGATCGATGCCTTGGAGATGAACTTGAAGGGCTTGAACAACCTCAAGTCGACTCACAACTTGAAGGGCTTGACCAAGTTCGATTCTTGTCCAACGTTCACTCAACTGATGCTGCATCCATGCTTGGAGACCCAGTGGTTCACTTCACATCTTTCGATTCACACGGGACATGGGAAGGTCAACATTATATCATAGAAATGCGGGCTGGATCTATACATAGATTTGAAGAAAAAACACAGGGGGGGCCGTTGCTATTAGGTTGGAGGACATCACGTTTACAGATTTGAAGAAAAAACAGGGGTTGCATGCAAAAACTTACAGCAAAGAACTCCGAAAGACTGGTATGCTGACAGGATGTCCATGAAAGACTGGTGATTCGCCACATAGACACATGCCTCGTCATCAGGCAGGTTCTCTTTGCCCGTGATCGTCACCCGGAAGAAGGGTGATATTGTCATCTTCGCCCACGCACAAAGGATGAGATCCACCCACTTTCGCCTCCGATCCTGTCGGCTGGATTTCTCACAGTGCAATGCATCGTGACCTCGCACAGAACATAATTATTGAGGCCTGAGAGCGATGGCCTGCAACCTAAGAGCAATGGCCTCCAACCCAACGTGCCTTCTTCACCAGCAGGCCGAAACAAATGGCCGGAGCCGCTACGAAAGTGCCAACGACAGCTATCACAGAGGCCATGAGCAGCACGCGCAGCACGGCCAAGGGTGTGTGCCCAACCATCCGCTTGCTCCTCACTTTCGAGATGTCAAATAGTGCGGATAGTGCACTGAGGGAAAACTAAACAAAGTCCGTCATTCATATTTCAAGTGTTACTGGGGAATATCTAAGCTGCGCTCTTCCAGTTTTGCGCAATGAAGTTCATCGAATGAGCTTGCCTAGGACAAAAAGACACATAATCTATGTCGCAGTAGCCAGTAGTGGAGTCCAATCTCCCAGCACATGGAGGCGAATATTTCACTATATAGGCCTTCGGATTCAGGTCATGTATTCATAATTGCCATGCGCAATTCTGAATTAGGGTGGAAACCAGTGCACCGTCGCCAAGTCTTTGGCGAAGCATCGGTGGGACATATCGGTCCAAACTCTTGGCCCTGGCCAATACAGCGGGGCTGCGGACCGGCGCCGCAGGAATGCGAGGTGCAAGGAAAGCCAACCCGAGCCATAGGCTCAGCCATAGGCATATCAACTTCACAGAACGCATGGAGCGTACTGAGCCCATGGCGCAAGATGCCGTAAGTAGCTTTGGTTGAGTTTGGCATGACTTGGAAATTGCGCATGAATAAAAACTATATATATATATGTATATATTCATATAGTGTAACATGTTTGTCATGGGTGGGTTTGTTGAAGGTCCATTGTCTGCTGTGGGAAGCCACTTCAAAACAAACGCTGGCGGCAGGACAATGCAACTCAGTAACAGTATTGGACATGTGTATCCAAGTTACGCACCCTTCCCAGGTTCTTCTCCACGTGCACATGTTGATCACGCACTACCATTCGCAAATAAAATCAAAAAGAAACGTGTATATATATATATACATTATCACTTATCATGCATACACATGCCATCATATGATAGTCCCTGACACTCCACAACAGTGCAACTACAGACACACCAATGCCCGGCCAAACTTGCCGGGTCTTGAAAGTGTGTTACTTCTTGAAGGTGGCTGCTGGATTGCTTGCCCTGTGTGTGTGTGTCTGTCTGTCTGTCTCTCTCTCTGTCTCTGTCTCTTTCTCTTCCCACCTTCAATTTGCAAGCATTTATATAAGTCCTTTAACCCCTCCATGCCCCAGAAACCTCCAATTGGTCGTTCTTCTCTTCCTTCAGCTGGTCCTCCTCTTGGCGGCAAGTCCTGTGCGATATGAAGGTGCAAAGAAAGCAAAAACCCTGACGCGCCTAATAGCGATGGCCTCCACCCTAGTGGCCCTAGTAGCGATGGCCTCCAACCTACTAGCGCTGGCCTCCGAGGCTTGCTTGTGCAACCCCTTGCGAATCAAAGCATGGTCGTCTTGTAGGCGAGAACACTGCTCACAATCAATCCCACAAGCGGGTGCCCTGACATTGGGGTTACCCCGTCGGCCCCTTCACCCACACCGCTGGAGTGACTGTGGGTCCGCTACACCTTCCTATAGCCTGTGGCGAATAGATGAGCAGGTCTCACAGCCAAACAAGCAACACGGCCAAGGGCCAGAAAACCGGGAGCTCCACCAGCCACAAAGGTAAAGCTGAATTGTGACTGAACACAAGATGAATAGATGAAGAACTGGAGGCTACCAACTTGTGCCCTCTGGGACAACTGCTGTCCTGCTTAACCCTAGTTGAGTTCTGGAGCAATCCCACTTGCAAGCACAACTTGCCAACAACATGCCGAGCAAAAGGGGAGAGAAGCAAACACGTCCCCGATCGCAAAATAAGGAATTGATGCGCTTGAACACAGTGCCCATGTACAAATCAACCGTCTTGTGAAGCTTAATGATGGCTCTACGCTTAGAAGAGAGGAGATGGTTATGTGGGATTGCCTCCAATTTCACGCGAAATGATGTCCAATTCCATTACCCCAACCCCCAGCCACCGCTAATAGCAAAAGGCCCAGAAAAAATTAGCTCTTTTCTGGACGCCACCTCTTGGAAAAGATGAACCTATACCGGTATAGGTACACAATGCCATTGGAAGTAAGTTCAAGCCGAAACTCATCAACCGCTCCTGTCGACCGCCATTTCCTTTAAGAGCGACTCTTGCCAATCCAGTCTTTTAACGACCTGGTTCGAAACGTGTCAGGCCTTGCATTCTACAATATGGCCTCTAACCTAATAGCGATGGACGATGGCCTCCAATGTGGCTGAGCTTGAAAACCCTTGATAGTGCAATTGATGCATGCATGAACTTGGGTCTGCGATCTAGCATGGACAGCACGATGGTCCCTCTACATAGAATAGAAAGACCCGGTTCCTAGCGCAATGGTGTCACAAAGATCGATTCAAGGCTGCCAGATGTTGCCGAAAAAATGTCCGCTTTGGCTTTCAGCATGCTTTTTTTGCAAAGAATGTGGTGCCTCGTTATGCTGGCGCTTTAGGAGGTCAAGAATCTCCTCAGCCATATCCATGGTGGAGGAACGCACGCCTGCGATATGCAACAAACGAGGACAAAGCTTCCCTCAAACAAATAAGAGAGACAAATAGCTAAATTTAAAAGTATCTATCTATATAATTAATATATAATATATATAGTATATATAATATAATAATATATATATATTATATATAACGCAGCGATACAAAGACGCGCGTGAATGGCAGGTCGAATTCTGAAGGGGCGTGGTGCCAGCTTGACACAACTTCATCTCCGCCTTTGATGGCCACGTCCAGGGTCTCTCCGGTTTCGTTCTTCCAGAGGTGTCCTTCCAAAAAAAGAGGCATACAGTGGATCATCCAACATCCAAGTGGAACTCAGCGAATAGGTGTTATCAAAAAGCCAAATTGTTTTAAACCAAGTGTCAAGATGCAATTGCAATACAACCTCCAGACATGAAAAAAAATGGGTGGTCTCTAAAAGATGGGAGACACAAAAAATTGGTTTGCAGGCCATTGCTATTAGAAACCAAGAAAAAGGCAGTTGCAGAAAGGTCCAATATATTTGCTATTAGGAGCAAGGACGCTACTAGGGGCTCCTGGCCTGACTACTAGGAGCAATGTTCGCTACTAGGGGCTCTTGGCATCGCTACTAGTAACAAGGACGCTACCAGTTCGCAATTAGGTTGGAGACAAGTGTAACTCAAAGCACTCCATGCGTCCTGGTCGGATTGTTGGGCTCTGTTGAGGCCGCTCCACCTCAAATGATTCCTGGCGTACATTTCAGGCTCTTCAATCCAAGGGCCTTTAGCAAATGGGGTCGGTCCCTGCAAAACCTCTTAATTGAACTGGCTGTATCTGGTATTGTCTCTGGTATGGTTTCCCGCGGTAGCTATTGCTGTGGCATCGCAGTCGCCATTCCGCATCCTCCTCCTTCCTCACACTTCAACCTCAACGTCCTTCTGCTTGTTATTGTCATCACCCTCATCACCACCAGTCACATGATGTACAAAGCTCTGTCAGGAAAAGCTGCTTACACGGCAGGATTTCCTGAAGTTGCCATATGTGCAAACGTTAAGACTTTCCGGTGAGCCTCTTGGTGAGCATGTTTTTGTAAACGGTTTGCCTCTGCAAACACACTAGACGTTTCGTTATACACTAGGTCAATACAAAGGGATTTCCAGTCAAAAGATTTCAGTCAATGCTCCCAATATCACCCAACACGCTTTCCGAAACAACATCGACAAGGATCGTGAAAAAGGAAGAAAGAAAGGTCCAATGAAGCAAAATTCCGGTTTATTCTGCTCAACTTCACGAAGAGTTTCACCCTGTTTGCCTGAAGTTTACCCTGCCTCGACAGGTTGAACGGCCAAGTCCATGACCGTCACACTGTCTGTCGCTCTGCACCTTCCTCCGCCCCCCTCTCACCCGTCAGATCACAAGGAGAAAAGAACCAAAGAGAAGGGGTGTGCAGAGCAAAACTTGGGCAACTTGTGCAGAAGGTTGTGGGATGGTTTTGTAAGAAAATGATTTTTGCAATGGGTATTCTCTGACGGGTGGTCTTTGTCCATTTTTGGGGGTTTTGAATCGGAGGGCGGAGTCTGGCTTCTGGGGCTGAGGGGGGTGCTGGCCCTTCAACTGCGGATGGAAACAAGGTGCGGGCGCGCGCGCCCACACACACACACAACACACACATGATATGCACATGTAGCCAGTAGCTGAGTCCAGTTTGCAAAAAAAATGCGGGCTGGTTCTGACATGTCCTGACAGCCGCACCCCGATGTCTTTCAATCCAGAATGTTTGTTGAACGCTTGATGATGCAATCCACGCTGCATGCTATTCTCTGGTCTCTTTACTTTAGTAACAAGGGCATCACTACTGGGAGCAAGAAGCTACTAGGGGCTCCTGGCCTTACTAGGAGCAGGAAGCTACTAAGGGCATCGCTACTAGGAAGAAAAGGGTATCTTTTTGTCTGGCCTTTTCTCGCCTGGTGCTTTGGACTCCCAGGACCGGTTCCTTTGGAACCTGCGGATCTCGGACCAGAAGGACTCGGATCTTTGACTCGATGGACCTGATGCCTCCAGGTTGCTAGTAGCGTCCTTGCTCCTAGTAGTAAGGCCAGGAGCACCTAGTAGCTTCTTGCTCCGTTCGTAGCGATGCCAGGAGTAGAGTGAGCACCCTGGACATCCGACCCTTTTATGCCGATCAGTCATCGTCTCCGAATCCTTTCCTGGTACCCAATTTCAAATGGGACTGGCCGACCGCTGCGATCCTTCTTGGAAAAATTCAAGCCGGCCCAAACATGGATTTGGATCCAAGATGATCCAAGTAGTTGACACTTACGTCAACGACAAACCGTCGAAGCCGTCCTCCAACAAAGAACTCACACATTCAAGACTAGTCAAAGTGTACAGTATGACGGTATGACGCATGATTTGTAAACAGTTGGCAGGACGAGAAGCTCGCTCTTACAGGGACAAAAATGTGAGGTGACAGGCAACATGTTTGCGGAAAGACTCATTGGCGTTGCTGCTCCGCTCCAGAATGCCGTCTCCACCACTGCTAATTTGCCTGCAGTCTTGATGCGGCGCTTCGGTTTTGTGGTTGCCTGCTTGCTACCTGCCACTGTTTCTGCAAAGGTCTCAAAGAAAACACAGTGCCCCCTTCTGACATGAAAAGAACTATAACTCCCCTCCGGATGCCACTCGGATGTCTTGGCAAAGGGTTCCATACCTTAGAGCAGCCTAACTGATGCGACACGTCCGCGCGTTCGAATCGTTGGCACCTGCTGCTCCGTGAGCTGATCGAGCCGCTGTCGTGTGCGGATCAGCTCCTCCTGCACTCTTCGACTCAACTCTCGTCGACTCGATCCAAAGCGAGTTGATCGATTGAGTCAAGTGTGTTGTTCTTTTTGAGTCAAGGGTGTCTCGTGCACGCGGATGCTGCACTTCTTCAGTTCCAAGAAGACATTGTCTAAGCGTCTCCTTAAAGGCTAGACCGACTCTTTGGCTGGAGATGGTTTTCACGTCCAGAAACACCTTGTTCTTCCCCACGTACCCAGCTGCATGCAGGACATCCGCAATTAAGCCGTTCAGAAACTAATGGTCAAGGTTATTGTTTGCTTTTTGGGGTTGCATGACGAGGTACAACTATTCATCTCCACACCCTCGTGCAGTCCCAGAAGTCAAACTAGGGCGCTATGAGCTATTTACTTTTTACCTGCAAGGGCTATTGCTTCAAGCCGCTGGTGGGATCTCGCAGATTTTCAGTTCGGACGGTGGTTACAACCATCATAAGTCCTCCTACCAACGCGTTCCCGGTACAACAATATAAAAGCACTGGTGCAGTTTCCTTTGCAGTGTGGAGAGTGAATTGAGAGCCCAATGGCAGTGGTCGCTAAAGAAGCACTTCGCCCTTCGTAATTTCTGGCGATGCACAACACAAGGCCGTTGCTTCCTCAAGAATGCGTTAATCAAATAAATGTCTTGCCCCCACCCGCTTCAAGAGAAGGCTCCTCTTTAAGCATCTTAGGCCGGCGTTCACCGGGTTGTGTGTTGCATAACGTGGGAACTTTAATTGTTCTACCAAGTGCGGGCCCAGCCTCTACAAAGTTCCAGAAACGCGACTGGTTTCTGATCAGCCATGCCTGCTACAAACGGGGAGAAACTGCAATCCTCATAGAATCGTGGAAGTGAGATGAAGTGAGCAAATCAGGCATGCAAGAAAGGACTCTCTGATGCGTGACACTTAGACCGGTCCAAGCCACCAGACTCCAACTGCAATGGCGTTAGTACAGTAGGTAGCCTAGAAATGCATAGAAACGCCTAAACTACAGAATGATGCTTTCAAGGCGATCCAATTCCTTCGCCTGGTCATGGCAGAGTTTCGCCATATCCATGGCACGGGCATTTCCACGCAAACGGAGGCAGCCCATCAAGAACTCCTGCAGATCTGCGCTTGGTTGAGCTTGGTGGGGAATGTTCAAATACCTTCGTCTACATCTGTACACCCATGCGCCCGCAAGCACATTGATATGCACCTGCAAGTGCAAATGTCAATGTGATGCATGGTTCTTCGTAGTTTCCTTGCAGCATATGTCGAGTGGCGGCTTGTTTTCGAGGTTAATCTGGATTCGGGATTGGCTCACCATGTTCTTACAATGTTAACTGGGTCCGGAAGTGGCTTTGAAGAGAGAGTGGATAAATGCAGCTGGGCCAACAAAGGCATGCAGTCCCACGCCTCCACCTCAATGGCACCCCCTGTCAGAGAAAATTCAGTTTGCATCCACGTGCGTCTGTCGCACTTGAACTCTTCAACAGCCTGTCAGCAGCTTCCGCACCTGAATCCAGATCTAAAAGTTTGAAGAATGACCATGCCTCAGATAACGCCCTGGGCGTCTGTCACTGACAACACTGCTTCTGTGATGGGCCAGGAGCGATGGCCTCCAACCTAGTAGTGATGGCCTCCAACCTAGTAGCGATGGCCTCCAACGGCCTCCAACGGCCTCCAACCTAACAGCGATGGCCTCCAACGTGGTGGCAATGGCCTCCAACCTAGTAGCAAAGGCCCACAAACAAGTAGCGCTAGCCTCCAACCTAGTAGCCATGGCCTCCAACGGCCTCCAACGCAACAACGATGGCCTCCAACCTAGTAGTAGCGGCAGCGATAGCCTCCAACCTAAAAGCGAAGGCCTCCAACCTCCAAGCGATGCGATGGTCTCCAACCTAGTAGCGATGGCCTTCCAAAAACATGTGGGCTATGCCACTCAGGCGCTCGAGGGACTTCGCTCACTGCCGTCGAAGTTTCCACTCGTGGGGGCCCTTTCGGGATCATGTTGTATTCAGACGATGCCATGTCCGTCCTGTCGAGCACGTCCCAAAGCAGTCAAATGCAGCTGCCGGTGTCTCTGCCCAAACTTGGAGTGACTTAATCAACTTTGACGTTGGCTCTGCAATTGGAATGAGCTCCACCAAGCCCTCCACCATCCCTCATTTCTTTTTGCCACCCTCACAAGCCAAGGCCATGGACCTTCGCCAACTCCGCTCCAAGGCACAGGACTTGCTTGCTCAGGTCAGTGGACTGACATCCAAGCTGATCGTGGCCTCTGCGACTTTATGGCCCATCATTGCATTCAATGTGGCAAGTGCTGCGCTAGTAGTCGTGAACTTGCTATTCACCTCAGAGATGAACACCCGCAAGTTCTTCTACCGGGGATTGACAAGATGATGAGACTTCACCGTGAGCTTGTTGCGCGCACCCCATCCCCTTTCTGTCATCTTCCCTGGAGTCGACAGCATGGCTGCCCCATCCTGCATTGCCATTTGTGTCAGCAGCGGTTCTCCACTCGTGCCTCCCTCACCCTCCACATGCAAGAGCATCAACGGACTCTTCATCGTTTCGATCCTCTTCGTGACTCTGTCGAGGAGTCGAGGGTGAACCGGCATGCTCGCATTTCCTCTCTACCACATTGGTCCTACCCTCAGATCCGCCTTGCAAAGTGGCAAGATTGGACCATACCTAGCTCGAGCACGGACGCAACTGACACATCATCAACGCCTGCGTTGCGGTATTTCCTTTGAGGGTTCCCGTGACCTTTCTCGGCGCCCACCCACCTCAAAACAGGTGATTTTCCCGCTCACTGGGTGTGTTTGCAGCCCTGGCCGTCCAACACCATCAGCACCACTGTGTGGGCTTTAGCCAGCTTGCTATGACTCACATGCGCATCAATGACACGGCGCTGGTGCCTTTGGGCGCTTGACTCTGACATGCTCAGGCTCCTCCTGCCTGCGGACTACCTGGTCGAGCCCTTGGCTTCCGAACTGCCACGCCGGCTTGTTGATCGTGAGTTCAATAGACTTTGGCAAAGTGAGACTCTTGTTCAGCTTTTGTGTGGGCGATGCATGATGTGTGGGGACACAATGGGCGGTAGTGATCTCCAACTTCACCTCCTTTCCTTTCATCATTGTCAAGAACGAGGTCTCATGATGTTTGTACCCCAGATCCTTAGATTGCTGGAGCCGCCCCTGGACTGTGAGAATGGTTGCCAGGTTTTGCGGACTTGCTTGCATGGATGCTCAAGCTCATTTGCTGGCCTGTCCCACCCTAATTTCCCACTGCATCAACGCCTTCAGTTCGGACCTGATGGAGGACAATTTCACGGCTCAATCATTGGAGGGGCTCCAATGCTGGGGACAGTCGTCGGCCAGAGAAAATGACCAGGTGACCGAGGACAAAGATCCGCCAACCTAGTCTTGCGCCACGAGCAGGGCCTTCAACAGATGGGGGGGGCTCTTCTTGGTGTCAAGTCCAGAAGGATGTGCCCCATTACTTCACCAAGCCTCAAGGAATGGTCGGATGCGAGCCCACCTGGTCCTGCAAATGCTAAGGGGGGCTTCAAAGGCGCCTCTTGAAGCTGATGTCTGGGGGAGATCAATTGTCCGATTCGAGCCCAGCTCGTCAAGAAGGGGGTGATGCTGGAAGACCGCACTTGGCCTTTCCTTCAGTGGCACTCCCGAGACAAGCAATTGGTGCTTAACAAGACCAAGCCATCAATGTCCCTGCCAGTCCCAGGAGCTGCTCGAGGAGTTGTTGAGCCTGCTCAAGGGGGAGGATGCGTTCCAGAAATTTCACGCCCTCAGGAAGGGAAGAGTCAGCCATGGAAGTTGCAAATCGGCCTTAGACAGGCAGCCTTTGGCAGATACTGGGCGTTCAGCTCAAACCACACTCCCAGCGACAGCCACTGGGAGCCAAGCTGCAGATGATGAAGCAACTGTAGGCACCCTGCCTCCTAGCTTGATTCAGAAGCAGCTGCTAAATTTGAGGTTGAGCAACCCTTCCAATCACTGCTTCATCAATGCATCCATGGTTGCCATGATGTGGGCAAGCCTACAGCGCCGGCACTTTGCCATGACAGATTGGGGTATGCTTCAGGACGGCCTGAGTCTTCTTTTGAAAAGGGGTGAAAAGCCCACGCTGGTTCAGTGGATGCTGTTCTTTGAGCAGAAGCTGCCCGGATGGGATGGCTCTGCCCAATGTGACGCTGCGGAGTTCACTCTAGCTTTGATGGCTCAGATGGACCCCTCTGTGTTTCATGGTTTGTGGGAACGCCGCTACCAGCGTGAGAATGGCTTTGTCAAAAGATACGGTCGTGAGGTTGGTGCATTTGCTTTGAGACTCACTGTAATGCCACAGCTGCACTGCGAATGGCATCAGCTAGTGGAGAACTGGACTCATGACTCGGGCATGGTGGCCGCTTACGTTCACCTCCCCATGTTGATTTGCATCCAGCTTGGCCGAGCGCACACAATCCCAGTCTCCATCGTGTCCTTCGATCTCTCGTTTCGGCTGCCACGTTTCTCAGGCGATGAGCTGCACCTTGAATACTTTGACTACCAGGTAGTTGCCGCTTGTACGCATTTAGGCAAGTCGGGAGCTGGACATTACCGAGCTGCGTTGCTGCTCTGCGACGATGGAGAGCAGCCCACCAAGATCCACACGATCCCGTGCTGGTTCTCGACCCAGGTGTGTCTTTTGTGGGCAGTGAGGATCAGTGCCAAGAGCCCACTGGCCCACTGTCCTGTCCAAGCCGACGTTGTGGTTTTTAGCAGGTTGTGGTTTTCCATTCCAGCTTCACCTTCATGGTGATTTTGAAGCACCAAAGCCTTCTACAAGAAGCCGTGGCATGTGCCACGTTAGGGTACGCGCAAAGGCGCTTGGCACCTTGGCGTCCAAAAGGCCAAAAAAGGCAACCTAAGAGCGATGGTCTCCAACCTACTACCGATGGCCTCCAACCTCTTAGCGATGGCCTCCAACCATTTCTTCTTTTACTGGAAGCATAGTGCAACGACGGCGGATTACACAGGCCAAGGCGCATCCCAAATATCCAGGTCAATGGACTCGAAATACCTGGTTTGGCGATCTCTGTTCCGGTGCTCTGTGGCGATGTGCTTTTTGCCGCTGTGGGACCGAACAGCTGCGGCTTTATGCGGTCCATGTTTGAGTGGCGAACAGCTGATGTGCAGTGTGTTCAAAAGGATGTGAACATCACTCACAAGCCCTTAGACCTCACGCTCCCAATACATCTGCTGTCCTTGCGTGTGTACGTCTCATACTCGAGCTACAAGCAAGGCGACACAACACGAGACAACGTGTTAACAATAAGACCAACAAAAAAGAAACAATAACAACAAAAACAACACGACGCATGGGAGACCTACAAGGACCTTAACTTGTTACAAGTTGCGTCTGCACTTCCTTGGTGCCAACTTTGTCCTGAAACATCCTCAGAGCTCAGGATTGAACTCATGATGTAGATGTATGTCCATTGCTTGCAAGATGTGAATGGAAACACATGCAACCCGTAAAACACCTTCCTTTGAGGATACAACCTGGTCCGCAATCTTTGACGCATTCGTGATTCTGCTGCTGCTGCTGCTGCTGCTGCTAGTAGATTCACAAAGTGCTATGCACAAAAAACATAATGCACAATTTGAGAGCGACAATCATTGAGCTTTCACAGGTCCAACTATTCCAAAACGGGAAGGAGCAAATCAAAATGATACGCATGCTGCATACCCATCAAAAATCTTGAGATGCACTCTAGACCACTAAAGACAACAAGGAAGATGAGAAAAATCGCGCTCTATATATATATATATAGAGCACGTGATAAATTGTCCAAATCAAAGTGCCATCCGCAAACAAGCGTCTGGTAAGTGATGACGCCGACCTCTTCTGCATCAATCTCATTGAACCTCGCCACGTGAGATTGAAACACTCCCGGATGAGCGACTTTCCTTCAGTCGATGCTATTGTGCCATTGCTGCTGAGGAACAAGTATCGGATCTTTTCAATATGAGCCTGCTTGTTTGCCAGGATTGACTGGAGAACAGCGTCGTGGTCGCTCTGCGCTGAGTCTATTGCACTCCTTAATTGAGTGGTGACACCATGTCTGAAAACTTGCGCGCCCCAACAAACAAGCACACAAACAAACAAACAAACAAACAAACAAAAACAATCAAACAAACAAAAAAAGAAACAATCAAACAAACAAACAAACAAAAGGCATACTAAATTGTTGAGATGCTGACAAAATACCCCCGTAACGACGTTCAGGACTGCGAAGTACCTTATTGGCAAGCAAGTCTCTCCTCCAGAGTTGGGGCCCTACTGCGGCGACCCGTTGCAAAAGGCTGGGGTCGGCCTTAAGTCTCTTCATTTGGTTGGTTTGCTGTCGTTCTTGCTGTCCTGTGTTGCTGTGCTTCTTTTGTTTCCGATCGACAAACGCAATGAAAAGGATTTGTTCCCCCATTGAAGGCAAACAAACGAACGAAAATAAGAGAATCGGCAAAGAGGCAAAAGGGCAGGAAAGCAAAAGCAGAAATGCAGAGAAGCAAGAAAGCGGAAAAGCAAAGAAGTAGAAAAGCGTAGAAAAAGAAGAACAGCAAAGGCAGCAGAAAGGCAATCTCAAATCAAACAAAAATGCAGAAAAGCAGAGAAGCAGAAAAGAAATTGCCGAAAAAACGAAGGAATCCAAAAGAAAATCCCGAACCCAACAGAACAAGCCCGGAAACATGACTCTCCATTGTCAAAAACATGTCAACATATTGTTCCAAGCCAAGCCCTGTATCGACACTGTTTCCAAACACCCCTGGTCGCTTACCTTGAGGAAACACACGTCATGTTCATGCACAGCCCCACCCAGCGGCATGTACGCAGGTCCTCCTTGTGCGACTCTTCACATAAACTTTTACTTGTCTTTGTCCGACAGTACTACTAGTAACAAGAAGCAATTTTGTTACTAGTAGCTTCTTGCTCCTAGTAGCGATGCCCTTGTTACTAGTAGCTTCCAGCCGCTAGTAGGCTTCGCATAAACGTTTGCTTGTCTTTGTCCGACTACCAGATTTGGGTTTCATGATGACAATGACTCGGAGTCATTGGGTTGCTTCTGCAAACTGCTCAAGTGACCCCCAGTAGTGTCTTTCTTAAATCCCTTTGCACTTAGAGCTCTAATCCTGCAGGGACGCTGTGTCGAAGATTTGAGCCCCTAGGGATCCAGTCGTACCTTCTCAAAGGTACGACTGGACCCTCCAAACCTACAGTATCTCCAATCACCATACCACAGAGGGTGACTTTGTCCCTTCACTGGGCTTTCTGTCCCATCCCGTGTCTGTTTCTCTGTCGTTTTTTATCCTTTCCTGTTCTTTTACATTGCACATCGCTATAGCAATTTGCTTTAGCAATGTGCATTGGCAATCTGTAGATTTACATCTTAGCCTCTTCTCGTCGCTAAACTTGCCTCCTTCGAACTCCTTCGAACCCCTTCGCCCTCGCGTGCGCCCTCACTTGCGCCTGTTCGCTTCCAAGCGACGTGAAGGAGATGTAGCAAAGGAAGACCCAAATCCAAACAGTCGAAATTGCATGCAAGGGCAGCAGCAGCTGTCCCCAGCTCACACCACCCGCAATGCTCATGAAGAGGCTCAGCATGGAAATCCTAAGCGCACGGGGATATTTCAGGGGTCACGCATTGATGCGTGAGAAGCACTTGTGGGCTCTTTTGCCTTGACTTGCCCTCCCCTTTCCCTGTGGCCTATCCAAAAGCATGAGTTCCTTGAGTCCTTAAAGGACTTGGAGCAGGTCGCACAGATTGGACCATCCGTGCTCTGGTTACCAGGTTACCATCGCTTTCCCACTTTGTCAGTGGAGCTTTTCTTGATCTTCACTTCGAGGCACCAGGCCAACTCAAGACTGATGGGAACAAAGCAAGCTTTGGAGGCCATCGCTAGTAGGTTGGAGGCCATTGCTATTAGGTTCCTTGAAGTCTGTTTTTATACCTAAGCCTACCTAAGCTATTTGGTTGCTATTTCATCAATTGGAGCCACTCTCCTTTGGGCCAAGGAATCTTCCTGCTACCAACAAGGCCCCACTTGACCGACCTGAAGGTGGTGCGTAAGACCAATAGGGCTGTAGCTACCCCGCTGCCCAAATAACGTCCAGGAGCCACAAACTACGGAAGTAGAGATCCTTCGCGGCCAACTCCTGTCTTCTGTCAGGGTAACTTCTGCCAACATTAAGGTTTCTAATCAGTGTCGATGCGTGGGCCATCAACAGGATCACCACAGAGCTGCAGACTGAGATCAGAATGGAATCAGTTTCATTCGGATCGGTGCTCACCACTTGGAATGAAAGGCGTCACTGCTTGCAAAACGGTCCTCATCCGTCAGTGAGACGTGGGGATCGCTCTCATAATCCTTCAATGCCTGGAGCCACAGCAGATTTCCAAAAGAAAGGATTTGCCCTTACAATAAACTCAAAAGTCAACTGGGGCAGCACGAGATAACGTCCGATCCAAAGGCTAGTATTGCTGGGACTGCTTCCGCACAGCTTCTGCGCATTGCGGATCCTGAAGGAAAAGTATCCCAAAGATGTACACGATCAGAAAGAGCAAGAAGATAGCCTGATTGGACTCTGTTTGGGAGCTCACTTGGCTCCGAGTCACACACACACACACACACACACTTCAGAAGTAAAACATCTTGGATTGTTTACATGAAGTGGACTCGTGACATAGGAAGCTTGTGTGACATGGCACAGTGCAAGTACCCTCTGATCATGTCACGAAAATAAACACCAGCAGGGTAGTTCATTCATCTTCTCCTGCGCCAAGTCACCCATATCAAAGATTTCCTCAGAGAGGATCGCAATGCTGCGCAATGAGTGTCAAAAAGGAATCGGGGATCAAGAGCGGCCTAAAGTCCTAAAGGTGGTCTCAATCCCGATCTGTCCGTATCCCTTCTTCCCTTTCCCTCCTGGCCCCTGCCTCTGCCCCCTTTCGCACAAAGCGTTCAACTTTGGGTGAAAGCCCAATGTTGAAGGCATTGCTGACAGTCCCTCGGCACCCACCTCGCGGAACATCGTATGATACAGAGTGGTGTAAACAGGATAAGTTTTTTCTAGCGCCAAGCAAGGAGTGTGCCAGAGCGCGGCACAACAAGCGTTCCCTTGTTCGGGTTCAATAAATTGACATAGTATGAGGTGACACGACGCTCGGGGACAGGCATTTGTCCTTTGAAATGTAATGACTGTGTAAGCCCGCAGGCTGATGGGGCAGCGCCCTGCTTTTCCAGAGAATGATTGATTCTTGTTTTCCTCAAAATGGATATGCTCGGTTCCTGGCGGCATTTTGGAGCATTCGTATGTCTTGGAGGCTTGGCTCTTGGGGCGGGCTGTGCCCGAGACAATGGAATGTGTCTTTCACCGTTTCAGTCCACTCTCGGCCTCCCTTGCCTTCGATATGGTGGTTTTCGTGGGATGCAAGTTTGGTTTTCAAAAATGACCTGTCGGAGAGGATCGTTTGCATCTGCTCGGAGAATGTGGCCTAATAGACTTAACTTATCTTCCTCTGCCTCCAAAAGTCTGAGAGTTTTTGAGTTTGCGCTCTATCTATGAAAGTGGATGGTATTTTGAGAATTCGTCTCAGTCCCTTCATCTGAAAAGCCTCTAGTTTGTTTAGCTCATTTTGAGTGAGTTGGATCACTTCCAGGCTGTACGTAAGTTTTTATTGTATGATTGCTTTGAACACAGGCAGTTTCCAATTTGTAGTGGTATTCGCCTTGTCCCAGAAGATCTTGAGTTGTCTGAAAGTTTTCATGGTCATGGCAATTCTGTTGTTTAATTTCTGCTGTGTTACTCACCGTATCTGTCAATAACGATCCTAGGTATATTGCACGACTGTCTCGTGGGACCTTAGTTCCATCTAGATTCGGATAAGCTTAGTTTTAGTTACGACTGTTTCAGTGCAAAGTGGAGTCAATGGTAGATATGTCGCGCTTGCGTCGCCAAAGGAAGGATACCTGGACTGCACTGCTTCCTGGATGCTGTGCAATAAGTTTGAGCCTCACGCACCTCATTCCTCCATGGCCAGCTCGGGTAAGCCTATTATAATTAAGCTTGAACTATAACTATGACTATGACACTGTGGGACAGCGGAGGATGGAAAACCATGTTTGACAATATTTATCTGCTTATATACATGTCTGGGTCTCGAGTGCCAACGTAGGAAGCCTCTAACCGAGGAAACTCAAGTTGTCAGGGCTGCCCGTAGCATCCCTATCCGCCAAGCATCAAAGTGTAGATGATTGACTGGGTCAAAGTACGCAAAGCCATCACGAAACGGAGAATCCGTGCAACCCGAGCCAACTTCACCTAGTCACTTGCAGGCATGGCCACAAATCATAGAAGGTGCAGCAATGGCATGAAGCTTTGACAAGAAGGTTGGGAAGGAAAAGAACGACAAAAACACAAACTAGTCACCCAACCACAAAGACAACTAGTCACCCAACCACAAAGACTGCTCCAGCAACCAAAGGACCACAACAACTACAAAAACACAAACGACCAAGACAAATCAAAGCAGCCAGAGTGTCACCCGGCTGCTACTATGTAGGGACCCGGGAAAGCTCACACTTCTTGCAAGGAACCTCCCTCTGCCTGAGGGTGGGGGGAGCTTCGCTGAAGAAACGTCGCACTATTCCTGTGGTTCCTAGAATTTAAGGGCACTTGCCTAAATTGGTTCATGGAGGCCATCGCTATTAGGTTGGAGGCCATCGCTATTAGTAGCTCAACAGAGTTTTTACAAAAGCCCAGGAGACACCTGGAAACACAAACCCATCAAAAGTCTAGCTTGAAACAAAAATTTGCAACACAAGCAAGTCTCCTTGTCCTCTAATATTGGGAACATACAGTAAAAGAGAACCGCAAGGAGCATTGGGGTCCTGAAAGGCCAGTGTTTTTTTCGGCCATGGGATAAAGGGGACCACGCCATACCATGCCCCTCCCACATCTGATTCCCTGACCAGCCGGGTGATCCGCAAGATCCTCAATGCGCGAAGCCCGGTGAGGCCCACCACGTTGTCCATACCTCCTTCAAACACAACTCCAACACCAAAGAACCAATCTGAAACAAAATCAATGGGTTCGCATGACCTCTAAGTTCGAAATCATATTGTGGCAAGTCTAGCGGTTCCGCGGTTGGGGTCAGAATCTCTTCCATACGCACATGTGGCTCGCTTGCATGCCCCCCGAATGGATCTGGGTAAAGTACTTGTAAACGGCTCATTAGCCCTTCACTACAGCTAGATGGTTTGCGGTTTGGCCCTACCTACCTACCTACCTGCCTACCATAAGCCATATTCACCTTGGAGACACAGAACCTTAGCCTTGTGCAAACAACTCCAATAGTTAGCCGATGATGCTTGTAGCTTTATCAAAGCGTGGCTCACATTTGCACAACACTAGCGCACCCAAGAACACCGAACTTCACCTTGCCTGCACTATCTGTGCTGGTGATGTAGAGCAACTCAAGGCCAATTTCCTGCGTTTGGTCTTGGTCACACTCACTTCCAACAAACCCATCAGTTTGCAAAGGGTACGTTCTGTGCCGGCACTTCTGTTGGGCAGGATAGACCAGGTTGACTGAACAACATGAATATGCCTCTGCAACCTTGGCGCTCATTGCGAGCAATAGCAGCTTCAGCCCTCCTGGTCGTCGCAGTAGTAGCGGTGGCAGGGTGGCAGCAGCAGTGGCAGTAGCACTGGCACTAGCACTGGCAGCAGCAGTGGCAGTAGAAGTAGTAGTCGTCGTCGCCGTCTTCACAGTGGCAACAGCAGCAGCAGCAGCAGCAGCAGCCGTCCTAGCACTAGTACTAGCACAAAGTTTTAGTAAGAAAGTAATATGCCCTCCAAGAAGCACTCTTAGATATGGAGGTGTTCATGGTCAAGTCTTCACAAATCAAAAAGCTTCTGAAGCAGTTCCAGGAGTCCCACCACGAGCTCAGCCTGACAAGTTGCTGGCCCACGTGGTCATGCTACTGTGCAATCCTATCCACTCCCTCCAGTGGCCAGGTTAGTCTCTAGTTGAACCCATGCAACACACATGATTGTCATTTCATGGAAGTTTGGTTCGTCGTATTCAAAAATGCTGCTGCTTGCAGCCCAGGAGTCTACTCACAGGCGAAGAAGGTCAGTCTGACTGTGTGTTTGCTGTGGGCTGGAGGATCTGAAAAGAGCTAGCAGTGTAAACTTAGGGTGCTTTCTCAGGTCTTTTAAGAAGTTCGCAGGGCTTGTCCCATTGTGGGTTTTCTTCAATGCTGCCCAGCTGCACGATGAAAATATCCAGCATATTCCAGCGAGAATCCTCTGCGCAAAAGAAGCCACAACAGCCATCGGCTGCCAGGCGCATGAAAAGCTCCAGCGTGAAGAGCCCGCTGAAAAAGTACCGAGTGACCTCAGGCAACTGAGACCAAAAGAAAGGCAACAAAGTGAGCTCGACAAGCAACACAGGTCAATTTGACGTATCGCACTATATATACGTATCTTGTGGTTCAGGGTGTTCCTGTTCATATCCATAGTAGGAAGCATTGCAAAGAAAGCATTCTTGTCACAATGGGCAAAGGGTGCACAAGTGCAAGGCCTTAGGCAAGCGAAATGGCCATCGCTATTAGGTTGAAGGCCATCGCTACTAGGTTGGAGGCCATCACTATATCCCTATTAGGTTGGAGGCCATCGCTATTAGGTTGGAGGCCATCCCTAATAGGTTGGAGGCCATCGCGTTGAACGCCATCGCTATTGCCATCCCTATTAGGTTGGAGGCCACCGCTAGTTGGTTGGAGGCGGCCATCGCTATTATTAGGTTGGAGGGCATGGCTATTAGGTTGGAGGCCATCGCTATTAGGATGGAGGCCATCGCTATTAGGTTGGAGGCCATCTCTAGCTCTAGTAGGTTGGAGGCCATCGCTATTAGGTTGGAGGCCATCGCTAGTAGGTTGGAGGCCATCCCTGGGCCATCCCTATTAGGTTGGAGGCCGTCGCTAGTAGGCCTAGGCTGGAGGCCATCGCTATTTCATTAGGTCGCTATTAGGTTGGAGGCCATCGCTACTAGGGTGGAGGCATCGCTACTAGGTTGGAGCCAACGCTCGTGGGTTGGAGGCCAGAAATGGCCTTGTGCAAAGGCTTAACAAGTATCAACTGCATTGACAGATAGCTAGGCAGAACCCAATGACCCTGGGGAATTTAAGGTCTTGTATGTAGTACAAAAAGGTCAATTAATTGCGGAATTATGTTTCTTCTACAGCACTAGTAGCTAGTAATTAGTCTGTAGCTAGTAATTAGGTTGGAGGCCATTGCTTCTAGGTTGGAGGCCATCACTAATTGCAACTAAGACAAAGGAAAAGGAAGAAAAGTCTAAGTACTATAATATATTCTTCAAGTCTCCTCACTGGACAAGTTTCACTTGTCCCGCACCCATCTCACATCATCCCCTGCGCTCAAGCCCGGCCTGAATCCAGAGGTGCTCTACAACGCCTGGTTGGGACAACTCCACCTCTGCACCGATGAACACCTCTAGTGGCAGGGGGCTACCGAGAGTTGGGCAGCAGGGGCGGAGTTTGATGTTTCGTTGCAAAAGATTCACCGGTGATCGCGCAATGATCGCGGTCTCCCGTTCCAAAAGCGCTTATCAGTCGGTATCCAATCCTTCACCCCGTGAATTACAAACGTGCTCGCGAGCTTGTTTGATAATCAACCGTGTGAGCACCAGAATTGAGCACCCCTTGAATCACAAATTAACCTCTGGCCGTGCCACGGTGTTCACCAGAATTGCCGTGGCCTCGGTGGCTTTGCATGAATGAAGGCAGAGCTGCTCGAGCAAACGAAGGTTCACAGCACATCTGTTGCTCACTGGTTACGGCACATCATGCCTTTGAACCTCGCACCTTCACATTGTCAGCTTTCTCTACATCGCTACTAGGTTGGAGGCCCTCGCTATTATTAGGTTGGAGGGCCATCGCTACGAGGTTGGAGGCCATTGCTACTACAGGTTAGGATGGAGGCCATCGCCTTTGGGGTTGGGGGTGCTGTTCAGAATCTGCTTGCGTCTCAAGTCAACCCAAGTCAATCCAAATAAACATGTGGGTTGTTAACCCCGGAGTTTGCCTCACCAAGCTGCAAAACAGAGATCGAAAAAAGGGGAATGGACTGTTTGATGCAACCAACTCCTGCCAAACACATAGGTGAGCTTCAAGTTCTTTGTTCTGGAAGACTATTTCACCAAACTTCTTGATGCTCCAGTGAAGACATGCATGCTGCATACTGCAGAAGTCCCATCATTGAGGATCAGAATCAACAGATTCAGTCCTTGGTTGGTTGATGCTTTGCGTTCTGTCTGTCACCATTGCATCCTTCTTCGCCTGCGGGCTTCATGCTGTTGCGCTCAGTCTGTCTTAGAAGGGCCTTGACTCTTATTACTCTCATGACTTCTGGTAGTTCACAAAACTGCCACTTGCAAGTCCGGGGCCCGAGCCCTTCTGCATCCTTGTTACTAGTAAGCAGCTTGCTCGCTACTATTTCTTACCTCTCCTACCTCCCGTTCCCACGATGGTCTCTCAACCAAATAGCGATGGCCTCCAACCTACTTGCGATGGCCTCCCTCCAACCTACTTTGCGATGGCCTCCCTCCAACCCACTTGTCCCTCCAACCCACTTGCGATGCCCTCCGGCCTTCAACCTAGTAGCGATGGCCTCCACCCTAGTAGCGATGGCCTCCAACC
>CAXAMN010022696.1:186901-233708 GCA_963970005.1 Durusdinium trenchii | reverse complement strand
CCAACCTACTTGCGATGGCCTCCAACCTAGTAGCGATGGCCTCCCTCCAACCTACTTCCGATGGCCTCCACCCTAATAGCGATGGCCTCCAACCAAAACAAAAATCCTTCATGTGGTCCGCATCGTTCCTCACAAAAAAAGTCTCCCGGGCCACACCTTGGCAGCCTCGGCGTCCACGTCTGCCGCACCAGCCTTGAGCTTCAGGTCTACTGCTGTCAAAGAACCTCGGCTGGACCCAACTCGCCCAAAGACTGCTTTTTGAGATGTCTTTTGAAGCTTATCCAGTGACAAGTTTGAAAGCTGTTTGAAATGCCTTTTGCTTCTTTCGTTTGGTCGCCCTTTCGGAGAAAGGAAGAACATGGGAGAACTGCCACTGCGCCTTCTGTCTTGCTCCTCATTTTGTGGGCCAAAGCACTGAAGAGCTTAGGAGTGAAGGTCGACTTCTGTTTCACCTGAACCATACTATTTCGTTGGGCGTTGCGCAAAAAGCTCGGCGATGGCGAGTTCACCTAGGGTCCTAGCACGCGACCTTTCCAGCTTGGAAAAACAGCCTGCCTTAGGGATGTCAAGGTGGACAGACTTCTTGTCCTGCGAAGACTAGGACCATCTCTCGAGAAAGTCACATTGCAATATCATGTAGTATCAAATCACCAAGTAGGTTGGAGGCCATCGCTCTTAGGTCTTAGGTTGGAGGCCATCGCTACTACTAGGTTGGTGTTTCTCCTTCTCTTTCTTGGTTCTTTTCTCAAATCACAAACGAAGAAAACATGCTGGTCCACAAGACCTCATCCTCAAATCCCTGGAAATCCTAGCCGACCTAGCCGCTTTTAGCCGCCCGGGTTGCCACATCCCTTGGTCTTCCCGTCGCCTTCCCGTCCTTGTTGATGCTTCCCCGCCCGGACTTCACTGATGGCCTGTGTCGGATTCCAGCACCGTTCACATCCCGAAGCTCCCGCAAGGTCCGATCCTGAAACAGAAAGCGAATCAACATAAATTGGAGGCCATCACTATTCGGTTGGAGGCCATCGCTAGTGGGTTGGAGGCCGTCGCTACTAGGTTGGGGGCCAGCACCGAAGAGATATGATTGTACATGGTGGTGTCCGACATCAACTCATCGAAGGTTTGAATGCCATTTGCAGCTACCCCTATCAAACCTTATCGATACGGAGGTCGATATGTGGTACAAAATGGGATGCTTCACACATGTTTAACTTAAAAACATCTGAAACCATTCGGACCACTATATAGATTGACCGATATATGGCCCTCTTGATTGACCGAAGTCTCCTGTTGGTCCAAGCGCTGCATCACCTGGAGCGCTATGATCCGCATCACGAGACTTGTGCGTCCTTGCTCCTAGTAGTAAGGCCAGGAGCCCCTAGTAGCGTCCTTGTTACTACTAGTAAGGCACTTGTTGCTAGAAGCGATGCACTTGTTCCTAGTAGTAAGGCCAGGAGCCCCCAGTAGCGTCCTTGCTCCTAGTACCGATGCCCTTTGTTCCTAGTAGCGTCCTTGCCAAAAATGTGAGTAGGAGACAGTAGGAGACAATCTCAAATGCCTGCCCTGAGGGCATTCTAACTGCCAGCAAACATCAGCAAACAGGCATCAAAAACAATGAATCCATGCGAGCATAAGCCAGCCTCTGCATGTTGAATCTACTAGCAATGGCCTCCAACCTACTAGCGAAAGCCTCCAACCTAATGGCCATGGCCTCCAACCTCCAACATTACTAGCGATGGCCTCTGCATGTTGAATCTTAAGGATGTTGGTGATCTCCTCCCCCAAGTCTCGAAATGCTTCCTTCCTCTGGTGCAACGGCCCAAAGAGCGGCACACCTGCCGTGTGCAAGCGCACTGAGCTCTTCGGCTGGACACCCCGTGCCACGGTGGCCGTGTGGGTGTAGAACACATGTGGCATGTCTGGTGTGTGAACTAACTTGCCAAGGAATTGCAGCTTGCGACGGCTTGTGAGCTTGCCTGGCTTTGCAGGTAAGGCCCGCTGTGGCATCTCCACCATCTCCTCATCCTGCTGTGCTACGGCATGAGCTGCTACGAGTAAGAATGATGACATCTAAGACCTTGGACTTAGTAATGCCAGGAGCTACTAGTAGCGTCCTTGCTCCTAGTACCGATGCCCTTTGTTCCTAGTAGCTTCCTGTTACTATATAGTAACTAGTAGTAAGGCCAGGAGCTACTAGTAGCGTCCTTCTTCCTAGTAGCTATGCCCTTTGCTCCTAGTAGCGTCCTTGCTCCTAGTAGTAAGGCCAGGCTTCTTGCTCCTAGTCCAGAATCCAAGTCCATAGGAACGGGGCACTGCTGGGTCCTCTTCCTCCTCCTCATCATCATATTCCTCGATCGGACCCAGCTGCTGGGCGGAGACTTCAGAGACTTCAGAACGGAACTGCAAGCGCGATTGAATGGAGTCCTGGCAGTTGTGTGCGGCTTGTGTGCGGCCTACCATGTAAAAAGCGTCTCAGGCTTTACGCTTGTTATCAGTAGGGAGCCCATGAAGGATGTTCAAAGAGTTGCAGACTAAAAACTACTGGTGGTGTGGGTGTTGCAGCCCGGGGTTGAAAGGTATTGAGATCAAAACCAAGTCTTGAAAGTCCTCCCATTCGCAATTTCACGATGTCCATCCAGTGCATCCAGTTACCACTATAGCTGGTAACCAGTTGGTTCCTTATATAGTGGTAACTCGGATGCACTGGGCAAGGTTTGGAAAGTCCTACGACGGAGCTCTCTGCTACCACTTAAAGTGGCATGGCCCCCATGCGTCTGTCTTGCCTGCAAGCTTCCATTACCGTGTCGTTATGAAGGACGCCATCGCAAGCAGGCTGGAGGCCATCACAAACAGGTTGGAGGCCATCGCTTTGGGGGCCATCGCAAGTAGGTTGGAGGCCACCATCGCTCTTAGGCTGGAGGCCATTGCCATCATCGCAAGTAGGTTGGAGGCCATCGCCAGTTAGGTTGGAGGCCATTGCTAGTAAATTGGAGGCCATCGCAAGTAGGTTGGAGGCATCGCAAGTAGGCATCGCAAGTAGGTTGGAGGCCATCGCTCTTAGGTTGGAGGCAATTGCTAGTAGGTTGGAGGCCATCACAAGGAGGTTGGAGGCCATCGCTAGTAGGTTGGAGGCCATTGCTAGTAGGTTGGAGGCCATCACAAGTAAGTTGGAGGCCATCGCTCTTAGGTTGGAGGCCATTGCTAGTAGGTTGGAGGCCATCGCAAGTAGGTTAGAGGCCATCGCTCTTAGGTTGGAGGCCATTGCTAGTAGGTTGGAGGCCATCGCAAGTAGGTTGGAGGCAATCAGTAGTAGGTTGGAGGCCATCGCTAGTAGGTTGGTGGCCATCGCTAGGTTGGAGGCCATCGCTCTTGGGTTGGAGGCCATCGCAAGTATAGGTTGGAGGCCATCGCAAGTAGGTTGGAGGCCATCGCTCTTAGGTTGGAGGCCATTGCTAGTAGGTTGGAGGCCATCGCAAGTAGGTTGGAGGCCATCGCAAGTAGGTTGGAGGTCATCGCAAGTAGGTTGGAGGCCATCGCAAGTAGGTTGGAGGCCATCCAAAGTAGGTTGGAGGCCATCGCAAGTAAGGTTGGAGGCCATCGCAAGTAGGTTGGAGGCCATCCAAAGTAGGTTGGAGGCCATCGCTAGTAGGGTGGAGGCCATGACTATTAGGATGGAGGCCATCGCCATTAGGTTGGAGGCCATCGCAAGTAGGTTGGAGGCCATCGCAAGTAGGTTGGAGGCCATCCAAAGTAGGTTGGAGGCCATCGCTCTTAGGTTGGAGTCCATTGCAAGTAGGTTGGAGGCCATCCAAAAAAGGTTGGAGGCCATCGCAAGTAGGTTGGAGGCCATCGCTAGTAGGTTGGAGGCCATCCAAAGTAGGTTGGAGGCCATCGCAAGTAGGTTGGAGGCCATCGCAAGTAGGTTGGAGGCCATCCAAAGTAGGTTGGAGGCCATTGCTAGTAGGGTGGAGGCCATCGCAAGTAGGTTGGAGGCCATCGCAAGTAGGTTGGAGGCCATCGCAAGTAGGTTGGAGGCCATGGCTCTTAGGTTGGAGGCCATCGCAAGTAGGTTGAGGCCATCGCAAGTAGGTTGGAGGCCATCGCAAGTAGGTTGGAGGCCATCGCAAGTAGGTTGGAGGCCATCCAAAGTAGGTTGGAGGCCATCGCTAGCAGGTGGAGGCCATGACTATTAGGATGGAGGCCATCGCCATTAGGTTGGAGGCCATCGCAAGTAGGTTGGAGGCCTTTGCAAGTAGGTTGGAGGCCATCGCTCTTAGGTTGGAGGCCATCGCTCTTAGGTTGGAGGCCATCGCAAGTAGGTTGGAGGCCATCGCAAGGTTGGAGGCCATCCAAAGTAGGTTAGAGGCCATCGCAAGTAGGTTGGAGGCCATCGCAAGTAGGTTGGAGGCCATCGCAAGTAGGTTGGAGGCCATCGCTCTTAGGTTGGAGGCCATCGCAAGTAGGTTGGAGGCCATCGCTCTTAGGCTGGAGGCCATCGCAAGTAGGTTGGAGGCCATCGCAAGTAGGTTGGAGGCCATCAGGTTGGAGGCCATCGCAAGTAGGTTGGAGGCCATTGCTATTGGACTCGATCGTACCTTGTGGTGAAGACTCGATCGAGAGTGTCGCCTCTTGGGTCTCTGAGCTGCCCTCCGAAAGCATGGTACAGGGCACGGAGCACCAGCTCCAGAGACACGGGCGATCTTTGACACTGTGGTGACAATGGTTTAAATTCATGCCAGCCCTGGTCAAATCAGTGCATCAAACATGATCTAACTCATCTGTTCCACTTCGTTACAGATTGTCATGGATTCCTGTGAGAGTGTGAGCAGCCCTTCGAGCCAAGCTTTTGAAGACAAAAAAGAAATGAAAGTGGGAAGGGGATGGAAGGAGATTGCATAAAGAGAAAAAGGTGATTTGGCACCCTTTAAAAGGGATGCCTTACCAAAGGGGCCCTTAAGATGGAAGGGTGAAGAAAGGAAGTACCAGATCAAAACCTGCAGTCCAAGCAAGTTCATCTTGAGTCAGGTGGTGCTCTGGTCGTACATGTAGCCTCATAGCAGCTATAACTAGACCCCTTTCAGGGCTAAGCAAACTGCTTCAACCTGTTTCTCCAGCATCAAAATGCCCCCTTGCTTGCCTTGATTGTGCCCTGACTGTACCATATATATATATATACAGAAGTGCCTTACTAGTAGTAACAATAAAGCTATTAATTTACTTTAAAAATAGACTTAATTCTAATAGCTTTATTGTTACTATTAGTAAGGCACTTGTTACTACTAGCGTGGCACCTGTTACTACTAGCGGCCCAAACATACCCGACCGAATCATCACGACACACCGACGTTCCCAATTTAAACACGCCGACCGACAGACGTTCCTGCCTGTCTGCCTGAGTGACCTGAAATTCCAGACACAACCGAACCGCCCCGAACCCCGAAAAGGCAGACTTCCTATCTGAATCCATGAGTGAAACGACTGATCACATCAACCCCCATCCTTGGTTCCGAGATCGTGCGTCTAGATGAACTGTTCTTGTGCCTTGTGAAACTGTCTACTGGCAAGTGGTTATATAATCGTGCTGGGTGCTGTTCACTTCGGAGGAGACGCCATCAGCACGTGTCCCAGCTAAAGGATCTGGGTCTGGTCTAGGAGTCCATTGTAGGTCTGTCCAGAATCCAGAATTGGAAAAATTTGCCAAAAAGAACTGTCACTGCAACTGTTAGATAAATCTGCAACAACTGTCACTGCGCTTGTGCGTCAATGCCGCCCCAAGAGCCCGCAACAGCTGCTTTCCCTAAGTGCCGTCAAGACTGTCCCGGCACCGGACCCAATCGAGGAGGCCAGAGACTGAATCCTACGCAGGAGATTGAAATTGTATCATTTTTTCCGTTTGCCAGGAAGGCGGGAGAGGCTGGAGAGAGGAGGTAAGAGTATACCGACTAGCTGAAGTAGAGAGTAGCTACTAGCTAACAAGTTCCTACTGCCGATCGGACGCAAAGGGCTTAGGCCTGATTTCGAAGGGAAGCCTCTTTGAAGAAGCCTCATATTTTAAGCCGAGTTGCCCAGTTACCCTGCCTCCTTACTTAATGAAGTAGGTGCCGACTTAATTAACTAAGGCCTAAGCAAGCTACTACCTACAAGTACTGGATGCAAGATAGCTCATGCTTCTTCAAGAAAGCTCCCCCCGCCATTCATTTGATTCCCCGATTCCTTGGGAAACTTTAATATCTAATCTTAACATGTTTCCTCTGCACGGCAGAAGGCCCTGCGGTGTTCCATGTTCAGGAAAGCCTCAATCTACATGCCTCACGATGACTTGCAACACAACCATGGCGGCGTAGTAGTCCCACACAACTACGCAAGGGAGCTCTGCTCCGGGTTAAGACACAGGATTGTAGCCTCTATTCAGATGCGCCGCACAGCGGCACATGCATCAGCGTAGCTGTATCTTGATCTGGGGTGCTTATTCCACCCAGACCCTCCTGCAGGGCCGCGCTGTGAGAAAATAGGAGCTGCTGCTCCTGGCTGTGCAACCCTGTGGTGTTCTGCAATTACTGGATCTTGTCTGTCTTGTGGGGATGACTTCATCCTCAAACTATCTTCCATCAATGCGTCCAAGATTATTTTGCAACTTTGGGGGGGGGTCAACAAATGTCGGCACTCTCAAAGGAATCTGGACCCAGCTCTCTGCCTACTTTACTCGCTGCCAGGCCGGAAGGGCAAGGACACAAAACATATGCTCTTTTTTGAACCGCCTGGATCCCCCCTTTTCTCCGAAACAGCTTTCTTTCAAAACATGACCAAGCTGTGCGGGGCATGCCCAAGCACCGCGTGATGCCCCATAGATGGCCACAGAGACCTTCAGTTCACCACATGAAACAAACTAACAAGTAGTAGCTGAACAACGCATGGTCACAACAGGTAGAAGGACTTACCAAATAGTGGACGTGCCAAAAGACATAGCAACACAAAAAATAACAGCCAACAATTGCGTTCCCCTTTCAAGGTTGGCCCCACCCCTTTCAATTTTCCCCTGTCGTTCTTGGGACTCTTTATCTATATGTTTGCATCCAGCCACCCCCATACGACGCAAGGATGTGTGTCAGAGAGACTCTGAAATGAAGTAAGATGGCACCTGCTTGTTGTGCTTTGTTCTTGGCACTTGTGAAAGCAACGAGTTTGTCCCTGGCTTGCATGCCAGCTTGTTCTTCAGGGCCTCTGGTCCTCTGGTCCTGCAAAACCTTCGAACCCTTTCCAACCCTTTCAACAGCTCTCTGAGGCGGGACCCACTCATTCCCGTTCCACTTCTCCAAGCTGAATGAATTGGTAAACCTGCTGGCTGCATGACTCATGTCGCAACTAATCTCAAGAAAATGTCGAATGTCTCTTCAAAGCTTGTGGCTTATAGCGCTTGAGGGGCCTGAAGCGACTGTGTCACATTGTCAGCACTTGGCAGTTCCAGGGTCCCGACCAAGGAAGATTCAAACCATTGGGCGCCACACTCGATTGAAACCTGTGACACTTGAGAAAGGAGCACTGCTGAGAAACCCTTCAGGCTCACTCTTTGAGGGACCAACAGCTGTTGGGCACCTATGAATTGATTACATGTTCGCTAAATTGTGTCAGATCAAGCATCTGGATTGTCCGGATTGAACCCCTGTCCATCCCGCTTAAGCAAGAAAAGCTTGGCAATCTCAGGAAAGCGGAGTCGTTGAGGAGAAGAACAATGCTAAACAACATTGTATTTGTTTTATGTATATTTCCGTTTTCTACAGACCTGGAGAGAATTAAGTCCAAGACCAAAGCGTTCAAACAAGGCCTACTACAATAAATAGGCCAACTAAATTGAACAAAAACGAGTGTTCACAAGCATCTAGCCTACACAAAGTGGAGTCCGAGACAAAATGCCTGATGCTAAAAGTCCGGAGCAGAAAGGAAAGTGTTTCATTTCGTTGTGACTTGATGAAAGGCGCTAACTAAGCTGCCCTCCAAGCCACAAGCGCACGCAGCGGACATTTCGCGGCTCGGGGAGGGACTGGGCAGCGCTAGGTGCGCCCAGAAAACCGAAACACGCTGCATAAAGCCCATCAGCAATGGTTCGTTGGATCCATCAGCAATGGTCTAGATATGGGCGCCATGATGGTCATGACGAGTGTGATTTATCCGGAACATCAACCAAAAAGGGCAAGGGCCCCTTTTCTTGGCCTTGAGGGGCAGGTCGGATAATGGCATATCTCTGACATCGTTCCACAAACCCTACTACAAACAGGTGCCACGCTAGTAGTAACAAGTGCCTTACTGTAGTAACAAGAAGCTATTAGGAACAAGTGCATCGCTACTAGTAACAAGTGCCATACCAGTAGTAACAAGGACGCTTTTGTTGTTGCACTCCAGCGGCCTCTCCTTTTCCTCTGTCCCCTTTCTCGCTATATGCGCCCCAGTTTCACATTGGGACCCTGGAAGGATTTGCTAATGGGCTTCTCTGCATGTGGACCTTCATTTGCAATGGTTTCAGAGAAAATGGCACAAACCCCAAGATGTCTCTTAGATGGGGGCCCATATACACCACCTTTTGGGGAGTCTGTAAGTCTTCCACCAACCATCCAGTCACTAAGTCACTCTTGAACAGGCTGCTTCCTGATAGCGATGGCCTCCACCCTAAGACCTCCAACCTAATAGCAATGGTCTCCCTATTTCATGTCTCTGAGAATCTCGCCAAGCCAATCCAAGCAGAACCAGCAGCGCAATTGGAGCAAACCTGAGGGTTTGTCTTGCCACGGTGGCCCAGTTCGTGTGGTCCTTCGATCATATCGGGGCATGTGATGTGGCACGAAAAATGTCACTGACCATCCAAACCATTCATGCTTCCCTCCAAACAAGGGAGTGCGCAATTTGCTCAAGGAAACTCACCACAGGGATTCAAACGCACCGAAGAAAGTTCAAACCGCTGGACAAACAAGCTTCAAGGCTCGGCCTTGGCTTAGAGCCCCGGGCCGACCACCAATCTGTGAGCAGGTCCCAATCGAACGCAAGGAGTGTGCTGCGAGAGGGCCTTGGGCGAAAGGACACAGAAAGAAAGACACGCAGAGAGGTCAGCAGCATCGCCGCTAGTAGAAACAGAACAAACAAAGTCTTCTATGTGGTCTTTGTATATATATATATATATACTCCTTTCACACCTGGCACTCACCAGTCTCTTTCGCTACAAATCCCTGGATACCTATCACCGAGCACGGAGGGACACGAGGAGGGACAAGAAGTCTCCACATGTGTTGATCTTTGGGTGTCCGTGCTGAAAGGGGTCTTGCCCAGCTGCGATCTCCATTCCAGTGACCTGGCGGGATGAAACATTGGAGGGGGTAGGGTTAAGCAAGCAATGACCACTTGGACCCAGTGCATCACAAGGACTTGGGGCCACTAGCACATGTGCTCAAAGAGCTCAGCCTGTGAAGCCCCTCAGGCAGCTTCTCTTTCTCAGCCCTGACTGACCCTTTTGGGCAACTGAAGAATAAGACCACTTTCCCCACTCGACTGTGAGCCTATCAAAAATTCTTCCATGCGACCTGTTCACATGCTTGAAACATTGCTACGGCAAACAAAAGGATTGATTTCCAAGTGGAGGCATACTTGGCCTCGTTGAAGCAATCAATGTACTCAAAAAAGTGGAGCTCCTGCCATGGAGAAGCAGCGGCACAAATCACTACTCACTATATAATAGTAAAAAAGGGCATCGCTACTAAGGAGCAAGGATGCTACTAGTAGCTCCTGGCATTACTACTAGTAACAAGCAGCTACTAGTAGCAAAGGGCATCGCTACTAGTAACAAGGACAGCGCGTCACACAGCGCAAAGGAGCGTCGGGGTTCTGTTTTGCTGGCGAGAGAGATGACTGTAGGCCCTTAGGCGCCTTTGCACGTAACCCCGTCCCCGGCCATAATGATATGCGATGCCACTTTCAAGACCACTTCATATCCAAATGTTTCAAGGCTTCTCTGCTTACTTCCTGAAAGAAAGAAGGTATCAAAGCACGAGGTCATGAGGTGAGGTCCGGGGTGAAGGTATCACGGTGTAATAACTGCCAAGACATGCACCGGGTAGGACATGGTGGTGAGATGAAACCGTTTGCGTAAAATGATTTACAATGACGACGACGTCTATTCACAATGTCATGAAGATGTCACGGCGACGCAGCAAAAGAGTCACAGGTTCGTTTTCGACGGCAGAGAGCGCGCGTCCTTCAAAGCCCAATGGTTCAACAGGCGGTCAGACCTCGTTGGGTTTAAGAGCATGAGAACGAGACGAGATGTCCACAACATGGGCACGTCAATCTTCGGAACGTCGTGAGAAATATCATGGATTCCGTAGCACGAAAAAAAGTCTTCACGTTCCGTCCGTTTTGCATAAATACAGAATACAGAAGAACAAATAAAAGAATAATTATGCCGTTAGACCCCCAAATAGCTACGCAGAATCCAACGAAGCAAAAAAGTCAAGTTCTGTAGCTGTTGACATGGCCGGCTGGACTAGCATGTACATGCAGCCAGCATATCTGGCAGGAAAAAGGTAAGGCCCCTTCAAGAGCTAGTTGTTCTTCTTATGCTGTGTTTTTCGTCAATAAACATTCCATGCGCCTTACTTCTGCCTCATAGGACAACAAAAACTTTTCTCCCAGGCCCCAGCTGTCAAACACATTGTATGTTGACTGCCTTTGCAGCGATCTGAAAGATGTGACCGAGGCGTGGTGGTATCAGCACCCACGACGCAGGAAGGATGAGCAATCTAATTAGATCTGCAAGTCCAAGTGGAGGCCGGGAATGTTGAATTGGACAATATTGCTCTAGCAATGCCGAAGCATGAGTCGAAGCAAACAGCAAAATTAGGCGCATAACAACTTTTAATAAAACTCGATGGCCATCCTTGTGTTCAATAGTGTTCTCACAGAATTCCCAATCCTACAGCATCCTACCCACGCCAAGGATTAAGTGATCCAGGCTGCACGGCTGCACGGGGCATTGTCACATGTAGTTGACAATGTTGACACCAATAATCCTTCTTGTTACTACTAGTAAGGCACTTGTTACTAATAGCTTTTTGTTACTAGTAGTAAGGCACTTGTTACTAGAAGCGATGCACTTGTTACTAGTCAAAAAAATGTCATTTTGTTTCATGAAATACATTGGATGTCAATGTCATCTACGTGTACCCTCGTGCACACACGCTTTCAGTCACTGGGACGCTGCCTGTGTCGCTGTACGGTGGCACGGTAGAATGTGCTCTGTGCCAGTGGGCCCTCAACCAACTTGTACAGCCACAAAGCACCAAAAATCTAGGAAGATTTCACGCAAAAGGCACATGGTTCGCCTCCACTTGGTTGACGCCGCTTGGGCTGAATCTCTGCAAGCTGGTAGCTTGTGCGTAGTACTGCAAGCTATCTTCTACAAACACCTTATTAATGGTGTGATAGCTTTCCCTTGCTGATGCCATGTGTTAGCCACAGCTGTTCGTAGCGGCGCAACTTGGGAGAAGAACACGGAGATAAGTTCAAGTATAAGTGATACAGTGCTTCGCACATGTCAGGGAACTGGAGAAAATTATTGGCAGCATTTCCACCTGCACTGAGCTCCAGGATTGCTGGGCACTCGATGTTCGACCATACCGGCCATCTCAGTCAGAAGTCTGATCTTTTTAGATCGCATTGGTTGCATCAGTGGTTTTCGCTTATTTCAGCGATTTAAGAGTCAGTCAGGCAGTGAAGTTGAAGGCCCCGACTTGGAAACCAATGCTACCAGCAATGGCCCCAGTGAAGTACAAGAACTTCTGCACGAGTCCAAGACTAACACAGGTGTCCCACATGAAGAAGCCGCACTCGCTCAAGGACAGGAACCTCGGTGCTTCTCTCTGCCGATATCGGCGAATCGCTACCACTGACCTACTTTTGACAGTGGGCGTCTCACTGTACTATCAGATGCCAAAAGAGTGGTGGTACAAAGAAACATTGGAGATGCAAAACTCTGTATGTGATTTTGTGTGTACGTTCGCCCGCAGCCAGCCGGCCACACAAACATCTGTAAGAAGAAGCTTCTTTGGTGACAGTGGGGTGCTCATGCCAATCTGTGTCTGTCCAGGTCGCATCGCAAGATCCATGTACTCATCCTCCTCGTCCTCATCTGCTTCGCACAGGGTCACCAAAGACGGTAGCCGGTTGCAAGCGGTTGTGGTCGAAGCATGGGTCAACAGGACGCCCGGCAAGAAAAAGGCCATGATGCAACTCGCCAGGATTTGGAGATCTCGTCCTGTTCAGCTCAGAATGCAACAAAAAACAAGAACGCAACCGAACCCCAAAAGCATGAACAATCCTCACTTTGTTTCAAAAAGTTCTTCCTTAAATGCATGTTCTTCAAGAAAAGGCCTTGGCGGAGATCATAGAGAGCCATCAACAGGAGTATCACGATCCTTGGGCAAAAACAAGTGAAATTCTTTTAGCCAGGGGGGGTAGGCCGGGTAGCTAGTAGAAGAGGTAGCTAGTAGCATAAGTAGCTACTACCTAGGACGCGGGATAGCTCGCGCCTCTTCAAGGAAGCTCCCCTCGCTGCCCTCATTAGGGAAACTTAAGGTTGGAGGCCATCGATGAAGATTCCAGCTTAACTTGTTGGGAGTGGGCAAAGACATCAAAGACGATCTGAATAGAGTATATGATTATGATGGTTCAGTCTGGGGAAAGGGGAAACAGTTGAGGCGGGACATGGAGTCGTTGGAAAGAATGAAGCTCAAACCCAGAGTCCCACCATCCAGTGTGAACCCTCTGTGACCATTGTGAGAACCGTAGACCACATGGTTTACCACACGGGTGTGAGGTTCCTTTGGACCTTGAGACCCTAGCAATGGCCAACCTAATAGCAATGTTACTAGTAGCGTCCTTGCTCCTAGTACCGATGCCCTTTGTTCCTAGTAGCGTCCTTGCTCCTGGTAGTATGGCCAGGAGCCCCTAGTAGCGTCCTTGCTCCTAGTAGCGATGCCCTTTGTTCCTAGTAGCGAACATTGCTCCTAGTAGTAAGGCCAGGAGCCCCTAGTAGCGTCCTTGCTCCTAGTAGCAATGACGTGATATGGCTTGCACGGAATGAGTTGAGCAGCTGTGCTTTTATCTTTGTTCGACTCACTTGGTGCCGAGCTTCGTGGAGCCCAGCGCAGCAAAGCATCGCTCAAAGGTCCGGGAGGTCCTTCGGAAGAGACCACTAACGCGTCGCCACTGGCGCTTTGCTTCCTCGCAAAAGAGAAAGGAATGCCAGAAATACATGCAAGCAAGACGCTACTAGGTGGAGGCCATCGCTACTAGTAGCAAGAAGCCACTGGTAACAATGCAAGCACTGGGACCCATCAAATGCATTTGATGCTCTAGCCGCTAGCCGTGGGTGTTGCACTTCTTACGACCCAGTATTTCCGAGGCAGTGTTGAGGTCTCAGCCACCGAAGGGAAGGAGGATACTTGAAGTCCCTATGTTAATACGGCTACGGCACAGCTTGCATTATGTGCTATGTCAGCTATGGGTGCACATGCATTACGTGATCTTTGTGTGCGCATGTTCTTTTGGTCTTGGTTAACTTATGAAATGTTGGGTTCTATTTTGCAAACTTGCAGTTGGCCTTGACAGTTCCATGCCGCTTATGCCAACCGTTTTTTCACTTTTTAAGCCCGGTGGGGGGTAGACTGCGGATAGAAGAGGCCGTTACTACTTAGAAGATCTATTAGCTAGGTACAGGACGCTCCTACATATGGACGCAGGATAGCTCACCAACTAATCATTTGGTTCCTAGATTTCGGTGACAACTTCATTTCATGTCAGGCCTCTTCTGTACCATCAATCGCAGTGGTCCTAGTCCTTTGCACAAATCAAGCCTCAACACACGAGGTGGATGTGTCATTGTAGCAGGTATAGGCTTTCAGGTTCGCACTCGCTTTCAGACTTGCAAACGCTGCTGCAATTGTTTCCTTGTGTGCTTGCTTGCTTCTAAAGTTGTCTTGTTTCTTGGCTACTCCTGAATATAGAACAAACTAAACATAGAAGGTTGCCTGATAAGCGGCCGACACTGCATAAGAGGCTACATTACACATGTAATGCCCCACCTCTAACCAGCAAGCAACTAAAAGCATCCTCCTCTAAAGCACAGTTTGCCGCTTTGTTGGCTTGTGGTGGCTAGCTACAGTTCTCGTTGACAAGCAGAGCCAGGCGCGACCCAACCTTTTAGGGTGTGGCTTCGGCAAGAACAAAGGAAGATCCGAATGATCTGAGCTTCAGCGCAGCTTGCACCACCCACCAACCAGGCGCTCCAAGAGTTGACAATAAGGAGCATTGCATGGGAAGTCTTGACCTGCCACAAGACAGGAAGAAAGCAAACGGATGAACATGGATACAGCCTGAATTATCTAGGAAACTAAAAAAGATAAGGCATAAAAAAGCAACGAACAGTTCACCTGCCAAAAGCTCGCCACCACGAGGATGCACGTGCTCCAGCTTCCAGTGATGAAGTAACTCATGGCTCCTGTCAAGCACAAAAACTTGCAACAGAGACAAGAAGCTACTAGGAACAAGTGAATCACAGTAGCAGCTCAAAGCGCTCAAAGCACTTCGTCCTTTCACTCCTTCAAGCTCGTTCCCAACTCAATTGACTCAATTGACTTAAAGACTTGTCAAAAAAACGGCCCTGATTCGTCAACGACCCACGCCACTCCACTCAGTGTCACTCAGCGACTGTCAGACCTCGGCCAGTAAAGCTCCCGTCGTTTCTGCCTTCTTCATGCACCATGAAAGCGTACAAATACCAGCGGCCCGCGTTGATCATGAGCCACAGCAGCACACACCTGGCAAGGTCCAGACCCTTTTGCACAGCTTCGACGCTGGCAAACAGGGCCGGCTAGCCATGCTACTGATAAGTATCTCATAGCATATACTGGCATGTCACACGCATGCATACCATGTACTGATAACATCTGCTGACATTGACGGCAATACTCAATGCCGACAAAAAGAACAGCTAAAATAACAAAATGTTCCAAAGGATGCTGACCTCAAAGCATCGCAACAGCTCCAGATCTTCCACTGAACATCCAGGTCAGTTTGCTCACAATACACGTGTAGTTCCCGCAAGCTCCGTGCTGTAAGTTCTGTGTTCTCCTGCGCAGTGAAACGGGCATTTGAAGGACTTTGGTGAAGAAAGGGAATTGTTGCAGGACTACCGCAACAATGCCTGGATACGCGTTGCAAAGGCTAGTGAAGGCCTTTCTTTTGACTTCAGAGCCTGGCTCGAAGCCATAATTCTTGCTGTCACTTGGACACTGGTTGCGGAGGACCAAGGACCAAGTAGCGGTTCAGAACGCACGAAGTACCGATCACCCACCCTAAGGTGGAATCAGGTTCGGGCCATAATGGCCAAATGAAACACATCATGAAACATACTGACAAGTGGCCTGGTTTGTCCACATGCAAACTCACACCGGTAAAAGGTGTTCTAAACAAAAGGAGGACTCGCCAGCTTTTCAATCGACCATCCATTCCTCGTATGGCAGGTTTCCATATTGTCTTCTCCAGGACATCATATCTTCCTGAAGGGTGGTGCCGCTCAAGCCATTTACTCAGCGAGGAGTCTGAGGAGTTGGGTTGCAAAAAGCGCAACAAGGACGTCGATCGACACGGTGAGCCTGCTTCAGGCCATGGCAATCAGCTCGAGTGTGGAAGGTGTGACCAAAAGGTGTCACGTGGGCGCCCATCGTGATGGGACAGTGAAGTGGTCCAGGAGTTCCCCGTTGCAGCGAGACAACAAGGCTTGGCACCGTCGGAAGGCCTGTGGTCATTTCTTCAGCTTCTTGCTGCTCTATGCGCCACTGTTCCATCATCTCGTTGTGATGCCTGCGGGTTTCCGCGTGGGCCTCTGCAGCCTTCACCAAATCGTTCTCAAGCTGCGAGATGTAGCGGTCGAACAACAGGCTTTGGTCATCCAAGGCGCTGTCAAAGTGTCGCTGATTGCGAGCTTGTGCCACCCTCAACTTGACTTTCAGGTCGCTCACCTGCCTGCGGCTCACAAGGAGGGTGATGACGAGGACAAGGAGGAACAGGTAGGTCAGGATCGACCATTCCTCAGCAGGCTCAGCTGCGTGAAGTCACCTGAGGGCTCGGCCGTGACAGCCTTGATCTGTGTGAAGTAGATCATCATCGCCATTGAGGTTCTCAGGGACGTAGAGCTAGGCCATGAGATAGGACCAGACTCGATGGCTTCATCCTGCTTGGCATACTCATCCTCATAGTTCGACTCTTCCTGCACGCTGTCAAGGTGTTCGGTGGAGTTGAGTTGAAGTTGTGGTGGTTTGTGTTGTTTTGTAGTGGTCTTCTTCTTCACCTTCGTTTCGGCAAATTCTTGCCGGCTTTCTTCACGTTCTTGTTTGCTCTTTTTCTTGGCCGAGGTGTACTCTGGGTCCCAAGCCAACTTGGTGCGATGTCGTCTTAGGTGGCCAGCTAAGAGGCTTCTTGTAGAGCTCTTTGTCAAACCATCAGCGAACTGCCGTTCGCTGCTGACCCATTTGAGACATCCTCTGCTCTCAAGGTATGTGCGCTTGTCCACTGATGAACTTGCGGAGGTAGTGGTCTCTTTGCGCCATGCATCGTAGAGAGCTTTTGCATCAGTGACCATGGTAGGTCGCAAAGGCGAACTTTCTTGTAGTCGTTCTCGAAGCTTTGGCCGCGGGTCAAAGATGATGGACCAGAACCTGCAGATGTATTCTGGGCTGTCACTGGCGCCGCCAGCTGCTTGAGCTTCGGCACTGAGGCTGGAGCGAGCGACTCGAGGCAGTTTGTAACTGCGCCAGTCAACCACATGGTATGGTGTCTCTTGTTCAAAGACCTCCTCTACCACGAGAATTGCCAAGTGACCTTGTTGAGAGGTGTGGTCCTCCCGAGCTGCATGGGAGGCATCAAACATTACCACCAGGCGGATCTTGGAGAGGTCGGTGTGGTTGTTGACAGACTCAAAAGGCTCATACTTTAAAGTCACATCAGCATGTTCCTTGGCAAACTTGAGCAAGGCATTGGCTTCCATGATGGCGCGAAGTTTTCCGGTGCGCTGTTGACCACTGATCAAACTGCAGCTGGCCTGCAAATGAGGTTGTGACTGGACTGAGGGCCATTGCAGACTTCGGACCTCTATCATGTTCATTCATCGGGTCTTCAGGTCCACGTCCTCGATGAACAGTCACAGGTTTGACCTTTTGCATGAAGTGGCTTTGCGACAATGTCCAGCTAAAGTCCTTGCGGTTGTGGATCACGCCACAGTATTCCATGGCTTCATGGTCTTCTTGCCAACTTCTAAAGTCAAAAACCTCTTTCAGACGACGTTCAGCTGTTCAGCTGCAACATAGGTGGGGCAACTGCGATCTCCTGCTCCAAGCATGTCGTCTACGTGGAGTGCTATAAGGCCACAAGGAACGGTGGATCCATCGTCATGGTGATGATGAAGTACAAAAAGACATGGATCAAGGTCATGTGGTGTCCACCCTTCTTGAGTTAGCCTTCTTGTGGCCTCTTGCCACCAGAGACGCGGTGCATCCAGTTGTCCGTAGACAGGCTTGATCAATGCCATGCGGGTCAGGGCCGCATCCAAGGATGTGCAAGGAGTCAGCTGGAAGACGAAGCCAAAGTTGTCTCGTCTGTGGCATTCCTTGGAGGAACGCGGTTGCCACGTCGGCGGACCAGCCGCTCCATCACAACATGGCAGAAATAGAGGGCAGCAGATTGCGAGCCAATCTCGACGCCGTAGGCGATTGAGTGTCCAGGACGCCAGCCAATGCATCAGCATCGTTGTAGCCACGAACAACCAATCGGGCCTTGGCTCTTGGAGTGCCATCTGAATTCTTTGCACATTTCAACAGCATTCGACTTGACAGGGTTCGATCTGCGTCAGCCTTGTTTGAGGTGGTGAACTCCCAGACTCCGCATTCGAAGAAGCTGCGAAGCTCTTTGCACTTGGCCTCATAGAACAACTGTTGTTCTGCTTGAGTGAGGTTCTTCTCTCGAATCTCCGACTTGCTATTTTCTCTTTCTTGATGTGTCGGAGTTGTTGGTTCTTCATGTGCTGAGCTGCCTTTCGAATAGGCTTCAAGGAAGTAGGTGAGCTCGAAGACAAGGTTGCAGTCATGCCAAGTTCTTTGCGGGTCACGGCATTGATCTGGAAGATCGTGCATCCAACCCACTTTGGAGGTAGACCTTTGGCGGCCTCTTTTTGGAGTGTCTCTTGAACACATTCTCGGTCTTGAAGTGGTCTGTAACCGCCGAAGGATCTTGGCCAGACTCACGAAAGATGGTGACTCTGATGTCATCGAGTTTCTCCAAGGGCACTCAAAAGTCAGCCTGATCGCCTGGTAGAAACTTCTTCGAGCGAGGTCGTACATGATGGCGAATGAGGCATCCTCCCTTGACTTCCCAGAAGTCAGCCAGCTTTTGCTTGAGCTTTCACCAGTCTCGTGAGGAGGCTTCGCATAAGGGCTTGGCTGCTCATTATGCCGTGGTCGTCGAGGACCAAAGGACAGGGTTTCTTGCTTATCAAGTCGTAGTCACTGTTGCTCAAAGGTCTCAGGAGCTGATGGAGTTCTGTAGGCTTCTGATGTCACCGGGTCGAGATGCAGTGGAGTTTGAGGAATGCTCGGAGGCTCAGGCTCGATCGAGGGCTCTGGCATGATGGCCATACTCTCGACTGCTTGGCGTTTGCCGCTTGCCGTAGAAGCCGGTTTGGACGTATAGAGCTCGTCTGAGTGCATTGTGCTGTTTTGTGAGAGGTTGAGCCACATCGCATGCATGCTGGGGCCAATGCAGCACGAGCTCGTCCTTTTGGATCCGTGGGCTTTGCTGGAGGTCGGTCATAGCGGTAGGTGCTACTTTTCCCCGTTCCTTTGCCTTTGCCTTTCTTCCCTTTTCCCATGCCCTTGAAGGGCTTTTGCGAAGAGGTAGAGCTCGATGAAGGGCCGGAGTCCTGGAGAGCCACCACTGGAAGAAATCCTCTGCTGAGCTTCAAGTCGTTGAAGCATTTGTGAGCATCAACATAAGAGGCGTATGCCTCATCGTACTCTTCGGGGTCAATCCCATGCCCGTGCTCATCAGGTTCTTCCTGGTAGTAGGCGGCGTCGGCGTCAAAAGACTCCCACCATGAATCATCATAGCCTTCATCATCGTCCATGTAGCAGCATCATCCTCTTCCTCCTAGGTTGGGGCGTTGTCGCCCCATTCGAAGAAGGCCTCGGCGTCATCACCGGCAAAGTAGGAGCGACCCTTGCCGGATCCAGCACAGTTCCATCGATCTCTGAGGAATTGTCCACCGCCCTTGTAGTCCTGACTTGCTCGAGGGAGGCGGCCTGATCATCTGCTTCTGCTCACGCGTCAGAGCGGCCTTGGCCAGGAGGAACCAACCTTGTATTTGGCTGGGTAGTCGGACACCGTGCTTCTCGATCTGCTTCAGCCGGTCGTCGTGGTCAGTCACGTAGTTCAGCAAGGTCTGACCTGGCTTGCGAGCCAAATGCTCAAAGTATGAAGAAAAGTCAGCTGGCATCTCAACATTTGCATCGTACTGGAAGGAGCCATCAAGAATCTTCAAGATCTCCTGGAGTGCTTCTGGGTCTTCAGCCTTGTCCAAATTGAAGTCCTCGCATAGTTTCCATGCGGTTCCCGAGAGGCTGCCCAGCAAGTTCAGGATGGCTTCACCCTGCCGTTTTGACAGGGACATCTTCCGGTAGTAGATCAAGATCCTCTTCGGCCATTCGCGGTATCCTGTTGGGGAGCCATCGAAGAGCGGGATGAAACTATCCCGGGCCGAGTGATCGTCGAACTCGACCTTCTTTTCCGTGGTAGAAGCTCAGGATGTAGCCAGCGTCACCAGCAAGTGACGTAGGGCTCGTCAAGGTCAAAGAGCTCTGTTGGCCAGCAAGTGAAGTAGAGCTCGTCAAGGTCAAAGAGCTCTGTTGTAAGCACTGCTCCTGGGCGTGAAGAAGATGACAGGGTTGTGGGTGCAGTTTCCGTGGAAGGTGAAGTGGGCCTGGAAGGTGGTTAGGTTGTAGTCAGCGGAGGTCGGCAGGGAGCTGGCTGGAGCGTGCCAGCTCCGCTACCAATGTCACTTGGACACTGGTTGCGGAGGACCAAGGACCAAGTGGCGGTTCAGAACGCACGAAGTTCCCGAACTCGAAGTGCGGCGCACAAAGTCTCGCACCTTTTCACACGGGCGCCATTAGCGGTAGATCGATCACCCACCCTAAGGTGGAATCAGGTTCGGGCCATAATGGCCAAATGAAACACATCATGAAACATACTGACAAGTGGCCTGGTTTGTCCACATGCAAACTCACACTTGCAATCTATTCATCCCATAGCACCCATCCACCTCTCCCCAAAGTGCTCCAAAAACGGACAAGTTGGCAAGCTTTTGCACCATAACATCGTTCCACCAACTTCTTCCGTTTTCGGCAGAACCCCCACAGACCCCGAGAACTTGCTTCGTTCGCAAATATGGAACTTCAGCCTAGCCTGCCGGGTGACTTTCGTAACAAAGACAACATGAGCATGCATGACTGGGGCATGTGGAATGTATCTGTCCACAATTTCCTGCAAACTCAGACTCACACAAATTCAATTGTCGCACTTGCTCCTCGTACCTGATACCACCACAGCTCAGCAACACCAAAAGGGCCCCGATAAACAAGCCCAGATCCACTGCCGCTGGAGGCCATGATGAGCTCAGGCACCAGTCATCATCGGAGTTCATGTAGCCTCAGATCTGAACATCCCCACCCTTTTCAAGTGAGCGTGAGCCAGTGGAGACCACTAACGAAGTCCAAAAGGGCATGGCCGGGTGTTTTTCACCTGCGCCTTTTGAGAGATGTGGCCACCGAATACGGCCTTGCAGGCTCCTTGTGGTTCTCGGACCAACTCTGCTACCAAAACCCACCTAACGCCACAGCCTCCTGAGATGCTTTGACGTTCTACTCGATGAAAAACTGCAATCAAAGCAAGCTAAAGCGTCTGACAACTGAATTGCCCAAACCTCAACACAGTTAGTACCTTCGCTCCCATTGATGCCTTTGATTTCCTGTCCCTTGGACATCCTGGACATTCCAAGATTCCAAGCTGCTATAATGAGATAATCGCTGTGGGAGCTCAAACTAGTCAGAAACTGGTCATGCATCCTCCGGAATCTCGGATCCCTGGAGAAAAGAGCAAACAAATCTCAATCGCCCAGTTGCAGAAGCTCAAGTGGCTTACCATGCTCACTATATGTGCGATCAAGCCCAATACGATGAGGATGTGATACAGCCTGGAAGACACCCCCTAGAGAACCCGCTTTCAAGTTTGACTTGTCAACCATGCACTTGCAACCTGCTAGAAACCAATTGCTTTTGCATTGGCTGTCACTGTAGACCTGCCATGCCTGGAAAACATAGCACCAGCACGGCTATGCCAACTGCTATGAGCATCCATGCGGCACCACGGCACCAGCCCAAGAACACGTGAGGCGTAGACACTCACAAAGGTATCCCTCGGCCATGGGCATGGTGATAAATTTGGGAGCATGCAGCCTTGCGGGTTCCTTTGGTTCCTGTCCTCATTCCTAAAGTTTCGAGCCGAATCCTAATCTACCAAGATCCAAAACGACCCCTCCTCCGAATGGAACCGCCCCTGGCCGGAACACGTGACGAGGCTAAGCGGCTAAGCGTAGTCCATTTCGGAGCGGTCTACTTTAGGTGTGATGGCGATTTCCATGGAAAAGGGATGAAAATATTTAAAAAATAGAACATCATCGCAAAAAGAAAAAACATGTTCAAGCAAGTCCAAGCGTTCAGAAAGCTCAGCTTTAGCCACTGATGACCCCGTGGCGCCAGATGAGCTGAAGAACCCTCATCTACCTCCAACTCGTCATCTTCAGCTGGTGTCAAGTCCCGTCCTGGATCCGCAGGCTCCGGATTGTCATAGCCACGGGTTGCCATGTGAAGCTAAGCAAGGCAATGCTAATAGCAATGGCCTCCACCCTACCAGCGATGGCCTGCACCCCAGTAACAATGGCCTCCACCCTACTAGCGATGGCCTCCATCCTGATGGCCTCCACCCTACTAGCGATGCCCTCCACCCTACTAGCGATGGCCTCCACCCTACTGGCGATGCCCTCCATCCTAATGGCGATGGCCTCCACCCTACTAGCGATGGCCTCAATCCTAATAGCGATGGCTCCATTCCAATAGCGATGGCCTCCACCCTACTAGCGATGCCCTCCATCCTAATGGCGATGGCCTCCACCCTACTCACGATGCCCTCCATCCTGATGGCGATGGCCTCCACCCTACCCTACTAGTAATGGCGATGGCCTCCACCCTACTAGCGATGCCGTCCATCCTGATGGCGATTGCCTCCACCCTACTAGCAATGGCCTCCATCCTAGTGGCGATGGCCTCCACCCTACTACCGATGCCCTCCATCCTAGTGACGATGGCCTCCACCCTATAGTAACGATGCCCTCCATCCTAATGGCGATGGCTTCATCCTGATAGCGATGGCCTCCACCCTACTAGCGATGGCCTCATTCCCAATAGCGATGCCCTCCATACTAATGGCGATGGCCTCCACCCTAGTAGCAATGGCCTCAATCCTAATAGCGATGGCCTCCATCCTATTATAGTGATGGCCTCCACCCTACTAGCGATGGCTTTGCGATGGCCTCCACCCTACTAGCGACGGCTTCGCGATGGCCTCCACCCTATAGCGATGGCCTCCACCCTTCTAGCGATGGCTTCATCCTAATGGCGAGGGCCTCCACCCTACTAGCGATGGCTTCGCGATGGCCTCCATCCTGCTAGGGATGACCTCCATCCTAATAGCGATGGCCTCCACCCTACTAGCGATGGCTTCGCGATGGCCTCCACCCTATAGCGATGGCCTCCATCCTGCTATTGTCCGAATAGCGATGGCCTCCACCCTACTAGCGATGGCGGGGGCCTCCACCCTACTAGCGATGGCCTCCATCCTGCTAGGGAAGGGATGGCCTCCATCCTAATAGCGATGGCCTCCAGCCTGCTAGCGATGGCTTCGCGATGGCCTCCACCCTACTAGCGATGGCCTCCATACTGCTAGCGATGGCCTCCACCATACTAGCGATGGCCTGGCTGAGGGCCGGATCGGTCACCAGGATCGTGTTTGGGGCAGTGACTCTGGGTACTCTGTGGAGGTTGTCATCCAAGCTCCGCCGACTTCAAATCTCCTAAATCTGGAAGATGAAAGTGCATGCGTCAAGCAACTGTGAAGTGGGGCTTCTGAAATCACGGATCGGTGACCGGAAATCACGGATCGGTGACTGGAAAACACTGACCGGTGACCAAGCTCAACGGATCGGTCGCTCGGTCGCCAGGACCGGTCACCGGAGGTATAGCGAAAGAAAATGAAACAAACAAAGCCGACCAATACCGGATCGGTCGCCACTAACAAGCTTGCAAACCTGTATGCTGGACTTCAATGTATACTGGCATGATCTACATCACCCGCATGCTCCTACCCAGGCTGCCCAGGCATGGCGAACAAACCAACCACACCGGATCGGTCGCCAGGATCGGTGACCAGAGCTCGAGAGGTCTAGCAAGAGGACGGAAAACGCACCAAACCAACCATACCGGATCGGTCGCCAGGATCGGTCACCAGACAGGTGTAGCGAAGGAAAGCAAAGCAAACCAAACCAACCATATAGATCGGTCGCCAGGATTGGTCACCAGAGAGGTCTAGCTAAGGAAAAAAAGAAACAAAGCAACCATACCAGATCATACAACGTCACAATCCCTGAGTCCAGACTTTTCCAAAATATCCTAAACTCAAGAAATAGGTTGTTGAAAAACCCTGCGTTTGCGAAAGCACGTCAAAATGAATTCGATCAAACCTGAGCTGGGGTAGCCACCCAACCTGAGCTGGATGACAATCTCGGCGGAACGCCTTCAACTCGCAGTTGGTAAATTACATATACGCTGGACTTCAGTAGTAGTAGCACTAGTAGTGGTAGTAGTAGTAGTAGTAGTAGCACCAGTAGTAGTAGCAGTAGTAGTAGTAGTAGAAGTAGTACTAGTCGTAGTAGTCTTAATTGTGAAGTAGTACCAAGTAGCGGTAGTCTTAGGCTGTGACTTAGCTAAGTCATACTTCTAAGCTACAAGTACTTATAAGTACTCTAGGCGTAGCCAAGTGAAGGCTAAGTTGAAGCTAAACCTTATAGAGGTTAGCAAACTTATAACCAAGGTTATCAGCAGCTTAGGGGTAATTACAACCTAGGTAAAAAGCCAAAGCTAGCCAACCACCGGGGAAGTAGTAATAGTAGTGAGAACAGTTTTCACACTAATGGTTGCATTAGAAACCCTAACCCGAAAAACCTAACCCTAAAACTTAAACACCTGACCTTAAACCCTAACCCTAAAACGCCAAGCCAGTACTAGTGGTCATGGCGGTGCCTGGTGGTTGTTTTCGTTGCTGTTGTGGTTGTGGTCATGGCGGTTGGCGTTGCTGTCTGGGGTATATATATATATACACAGAGAGAGAGAGAGAGAGAGAGCAAAATGCTTTGCCACTGGCGACGTCGACCTTGCTTGGAGCCGTGACTCTGGGTACTCTGTGGAGGTTGTCATCCAAGCTCCGCCGACTTCAAATCTCCTAAATCTGGAAGATGAAAGTGCATGCGTCAAGCAACTGTGAAGTGGGGCTTCTGAAATCACGGATCGATGACCGGAAATCACGGATCGGTGCCTGGAAAACACTGACCGGTGACCAAGCTCAACGGATCGGTCGCTCGGTCGCCAGGACCGGTCACCGGAGGTATAGCGAAAGAAAATGAAACAAACGAAGCCGACCAATACCGGATCGGTCGCCACTAACAAGCTTGCAAACCTGTATGCTGGACTTCAATGTATACTGGCATGATCTACATCACCCGCATGCTCCTACCCACGCTACCCAGGCATGGCGAACAAACCTCGCCAGGATCAGTGACCAGAGAGGTCTAGCGGGAAAACGTACCAAACCAACCATACCGGATCGGTCGCCAGGATCGGTCACCAGAGAGGTCTCGCGAAGGAAAGGAAAACGTACTAAACCAACCATACCGGATCGGTCGCCAGGATCGGTCACCAGACAGGTACGGCGAAGGAAAGCAAAACAAAACAAACCAACTATACCGGAAAAGTTGCCGGGGTCGGTCATCAGACAGGTGTAGCCAAGGAAAGCAAAACAAACCAAACCAACCATATAGATCGGTCGCCAGGATCGGTCACCAGAGAGGTCTAGTTATCATGGAAAAGAAAAAGAAACAAAGCAACCATACCGGATCATACAACGTCACAATCCCTGAGTCCAGACTTTTTCCAAAACATCCTAAACTCAAGAAATAGGTTGTTGAAAAACCATGTGAAAACAATCCCCCATACCTTTCACCAGGGGGGGTCCTTCTACCCATGTTATAGAAATTAAATGGGTGGCCCAACCCCCCCACACGTGTATAAATTGAAAAGCCTACCTAACGTGAATTTATATAAAATGAGTAGTCTGCAGGTCATGTTTCTATTGCTTTGCTATGATTTTCATTGAATTTCAATCACTTCTGAGGCTGCATGTTTTCTAATTTATAAAGGCAAGATTTCTGGGCGCTATAGTTTTCTTGAGTCTTTGAAGCTTGATTTATCTTGTTCCATGTGTGGGCCCTAGGAAAATTGTCACAACAAGTCTACAGGCAAACGTTTTTATACAGTGGTGCGGGGGTCAAACCATACCAATTTATAGAGAAAAAGTTTGCTTTCCAGATCCTGCCAGGTCTGCTGGGCTGGGCCCCAATGCTTGATCCAAAAGGCAGCCCACAAATAGATCTGTTTATATACAGTAGATACAAAACCATTGTTGGCCACTTTTTTGTAAACAAGTCCAAAGGCAAACCTTTCTATACAGCGGTGAGGGGGTTAAGGCAGGCCATTTTATAGAGATGAGGTGGGGCCGGGGCTGCCAGGCCCTACGGGGATCTGCCAAGTCTGCTGGACTGGGCCTCAATGCTGTGAACTAAAGGCGCGCGCGCATGCAAAAGTAATGTTCAGCCTGCCATAAGGAATTCTGCTGTGGGCAGTAGAAATATTTCCACAACAGGTCTACAAGCAGACCGGCTTAAGGCATGCCATTTTATAGAGATGAGGTGTGGGGACTGCCAGGTTTTAGAGAAAAGGCGGCCTATAGGCTTCCCAGATCCTGCCAGGTCCCAAAGCTGTGAAGTTATTGATCCAAAGGACAACCCACAAGTAAAATTACTGAAATACACCAAGTGTGCTTCCCAACACTCATGCTTCTCATTGAATACCGGGGGCTACATCTTGCCATTTTGGCAGGACATCTTCTGACATTGTATGGGCCCGGTACTCGGTAATCAGCAGGAGCGCTCATCTTGATCAAATTTCATGATCAAACGACTACGGATCGGATGAGTGCAGTTCACATCAACTGACAAAAAGAACTTGTACACACACTGCAACAAGCCCGCTTTCTCTATAAACTGGGAGGGCCCACCTCCCCTATTCTCCTATCCCCTGGTATCTATAAATCGTTTTATGGGAGGGGTCGAGGGGTTGACCCCTCCCATTCTATAAGCCAAAAGGTGACCAGGATTGAAAACACATCAATATAGATTCGATCAAACCTGAGCTGGGGTAGCCACCCAACCTGAGCTGGATGACAATCTCGGCGGAACGCCTTGAACTCGCAGTCGGAAAACTATGTATACGCTGGACTTCAATGTCTGCCCAGCAGAAGCATTATCTACGTCATTCGAATAGAAGTAGTAGTAGTAGTAGTAGTAGTAGTAGTAGTAGTAGTAGTAGTAGTAGTGGTAGTAGTAGTAGTAGTAGTGGTAGTGGTAGTGGTAGTGGTCGTGGTCGTGGTAGTGGTAGTGGTAGTGGTAGTGGCAGTAGTAGTAGTAGTAGTCGTCGTCGTCGTCGTCGTTGTCGTCGTCGTCGTAAAAACCCTAACCCTTAAACTTAACCCCAAAAACCTAACCTTACAACCTCGTAGTCGTAGTAGTAGTAGTAGTAGTAGTAGTAGCAGTAGTAGTAGTAGGAGTAGTGGTAGTAGTAGTAGTAGTAGTAGAAGTAGTAGTCGTCGTCGTCGCCGTAGTAGTGGTAGTAGTAGTAGTGGTAGTAGTAGTAGTAGTACTAGTGGTGGTGGTGGTGGTGGAAGTAGTAGTGGTAGTAGTATTACAATACTATCATTACTACTACTGCTGCTACTACTACTACTACCACTACTACTACTACTACTGCTACCAAACAGTAGTAGTAGCAGTAGTAGTAGTAGTAGTGGTAGTAATGGAAGTACTATGACAAATTGGAAAACTAGTAATATTACAAATGGTAGTCGTAGTAGTCGAAAATACCCTAACCCTAAAACGTAACCCTAAAAAATGTAGCCTTAAAACCTAGTAGTAGTAGTTGTTGTAGTAGCAGTAGTAATAGTCGTGGTTAGTCGTAGAAGGAGTATGTAGTAGTAGTAGTAGTCGTCGTCGTCGTCGTAGGTAGTAGGTAGTAGTAGGCGGTAGTAGGCAGTAGTAGCTAGTTTTATGTAGTAGAAGGTAGTAGAAATAGTACTAGTGGTCGTAGTAGTCGTAACTGTGATGTTAGTAATCGTTATAGTAGTAGCACTAGTAGTGGTAGTCTTAGGCTGTGACTTAGCTAAGTCATACTTCTAAGTTATAAGTACTTATAAGTACTATAGGCGTAGCCAAGTGAAGGCTAAGTTGAAGCTAAACCTTAAAGAGGTTAGCAAACTTATAACCAAGGTTATAAGCAGGTTAGGGGTACTTACAACCTAGGTTTTAAGTCAAAGCTAGCCAACCACCGGGGAAGTAGTAATAGTAGTGATAATAGTTTTCATACTAATAGTTGTATTAGTAGTCGTGGAAACCCTAACCCGAAAAACCTAACCCTAAAACCTAAACACCTGACCTTAAACCCTAACCCTAAAACCCTAAAACGCCAAGCCAGTACTAGTGGTCATGGCGGTGCCTGGTGGTTGTTTTCGTTGCTGTTGTGGTTGTGGTCATGGCGGTTGGCGTTGCTGTCTGGGGTATATATATATACACAGAGAGAGAGAGAGAGCAAAATGCTTTGCCACGGAGGCGGCGACATCGACCTTTCTTGGAGCCATGTTTGGGGCAGTGACTCTGGGTGTGGAGGTTGTCATCCAAGCTCCGCCGACTTCAAATCTCCTGAATCTGGAAGATGAAAGTGCATGCGTCAAGCAACTGTGAAGTGGGGTTTCTGAAACAACGTGAGCAGGCGAGTTATGCAGCTGTAATGTCGCTGAACGGCTAGAGACAAAGAAAAAGATCGGGGCATCCTCCGACAAGAACACTCAGACGGGCTTAGTGAGAAAGCTATGACGAGTGCAAAGGATTCTAAAGCGTCCAAAACACCACAAGGATGCAACTAGCAAGCTACAATACATGCTACAGAGATACCTGCGCATATTGGATGCACTGGGTATGGCGACCGTGAATGAAAAGAAGGTTTTGCACTGTACACTGGTTTGATGTGTGCTCTTGATCTATATTATAATAGTAATACACTTCCGCTCTTATACATGGAAGCCAGGGACTAAAAAAGGCCTAAATACATGGCACTGCAAAGCTATATGTCTGGCTGCTATGTTAGGGAAAGGTCTAAAAAATGTAGGAAAGAAGCCTAACATGGAAGCAGAATGAAATCCATGGAAATGCACAGTTTGCACCGCTAACATGGAAGCCAGCCATAGCCGGCCTGCGTGTGTTGCCTCCTGGATAGACTGTGACCCTGGATAGACTGTGACCCTGCCAAAATTGGATGACTGCTAGGTTAGTGTTTTTTCAAAAAAACACTCATTGTACCACTAACATGGCACTGCAGCTGCTGCTGTAGTCAAGCAGCGGTGGTTTCTAAGTTAGTGTCTTTTCTTTAGTTGGGGCTCTGCTAACATGTATCCCAAAAAATTGTTTTTGCCTCTCTGCTTCTATGTATGTCTGCAGAAGAGTATATCAAAACGGCTACTAGATGTAATTAGATTCCCTGCTCGATACCACTGTTCGCTGATGTCTCAGCGGTAGATCTATATAGATCCCCGGTCGTTCCGGCGTGGTCGGTGATCCACACTTGATTGGTCGCTCGGTCGCCAGGATCGGTCACCGGAGGTCACCGGAGGTATAGCCCGGTATAGCAAAAGAAAGTGAAACGCACGAAACCGACCAATACCGGATCGGTCGCCGCTAACAAGCTTGCAAACCTGCATGCTGGACTTCAATGTATACTGGCATGTATACTGGAGGTCTAGCAAGGGGACGGAAAACGTACCAAACCAACCATAACGGATCGGTCGCCAGGATCGGTCACCAGAGAGGTCTAGCAAAGGAAAGTAAAAAGAACAAAGCAACCATATCGGATCATACAGCGTCACAATCCCTGAGTCGCTGATCTCGCTGATCCGGAAACATGATCGCTATTCCATGGTCGCTGATCTCGCTCCGAAAGTCGCTGATCCTATAGTTCTTGCTCGCTGATCCGGGAAAATTGGTCGCTGATCCGGGAAAAGTGGTCGCTGATCCAGCAGTCGCTGATCCTGGTCGCTGATCCGGACCCTCAGTCGCTGATCGGACATTTATTCCGCGATGGCCTCCATCCTAATAGCGATGGCCTTCACCCTAGTAGCGATGGCCTCCATTGTAATAGCCATGGATTGGCCCACTCAACAGCGACAACTGTTGGACCGTTGCGACTTGCAGTTACATACGGCATGGCGCCCCGCATCCTTGGAACAGGTCTGCTGCGAGCTGATTCTCCTTTGCTTTGAATACATCCCTCAAATTGTGTGTCGATGCCACCTCAGCTGAGGTTAGATGTGCGAAACTTTCCACAGACGACCCCGACAATTTGCCCGGACAAGTTGAGATCACCAAGTATTCACACCCCAATTGGGGGAACTGAAGTGGCCAAGCCACGCTGCTGACGCGCCTCTTCGACTTGGGCGACGCCTGCAACGAACCCTCGTCTTCATTTGCCGAAGCGATGGCCTCACGCAACAGTGTCTCCTATTCAACACAACACCACCTTGTCCGCTCAGAAAAATGCTAAGGACGCCATAGATACTAACCCAAAGCTACGAGTACTAGGACGCTACTATCTAGGTGGAGGCCACCGCTATTAGGTTGAAGGCCATCGCCTAGTAGCAAGGATGCTACCGGGAGCAAAGGGCATCGCTACTTACTAGTAACAAGGATGCTACTAGGGACTAGGGGCTCCCTGGCCTTACTACTAGTAGCGTTTTGCTACTAGTAACAAGGTGCCTCCATCCGGGCTCCAGGAGCTGGGCAGCTATGCCTTGCCGCGCTTGCCCCGCTTGCCGCGCTTGCGCGCTCTTCCTGTCAGGCGCCAATCTTCGACGGTCCGATGCAAACATGCATATATGTGACCAGGGGTGCCCAAGACCTGAACGCTACTAGGAGCAAACGGCATCGCTACTAGGAGCAAGGACGCTACTAGTAGCTCCTGGCCTTACTAGTAACAAGAAGCTAGTAGGAGGCCATTGCTACTAGGGTGAACGAAGAAACACAATCGATAGCGCCTCCTTTGACTCTTTTGCTCGCGAGGGCTCTGGCACCACGCCGGGCACAGGCACACAAAGGTGCTGCACATTTGCCTCACCCTCCTCTCAAAGCGGAACGACGCTACTAGGAACAAGTGCATCGCTTCTAGTAACAAGTGCCTTACTAGTAGTAACAAGGACACTACTAGGGGCTCCTGGCCTTGCTACTAGGAGCAAAGGACGCTACTAGGAGCAAGGGGCATCGCTACTGCGAACAAAGGACGCTACTAGTGCCCAAGATTTCAGGAACACATCTCTTCTCAGGAAGACCGACAAAGTGGAAAGAGCCACAGCAGCCACATACTGGCGGCATATGCTTTGTCAGGCTTTGTCTGCTGGCAACCGGTAGCCCAAAATGGTCAATCTGACTTTCTGCGTCCTGAAGATCCTGCAGGTTGGCCCTTCGCTTGTCAGAGCTGTGCCTTCGCATCGGGCCCTGTAGGAAGGCCTCTGCGCTCGTGGAGACTCCAGGGCTGTTTGAGGTTTGTCGCTTCCACCCGATCACCTGAGAAGCGAAGAGATAACGCGAAGCGGTTTGTTTCTTTGTTTCCAAGACCTTGGAAGGTGAAGATTAGAGTTTCCCAAATCTGTTTATGACATGAATCGGCTCCAGGCCGACTCACAGCGTAAGACCTTGTAAGTTTAGATTTTTTCCATTCCATTTGACCCCCTTGGTATGGTTTCTATAAGGGATCCTTTTTATGGGAAAATGGGAATTAGTACTTTTTGTGACTCCGGCAGGGAGGCCGCAATAGCTAGTTCACTTATATAAGTGGCCTAAGTAGCTACAAACAAATGGTGTATTTGTTTGCACAAAAAGGTTCAGGTTTCTTGTTTACCTCTGGTGTTGACACCATACACCATAATATGTCCAATCAATGTTGTGCACTCTATGGTCACGCGAAACTCCTTAAGGAGTCTTCCAGCATCGACCTGTTTGCAACCAAGGGCCTTATTGGAGATATCCATCTCCAGCGCCTCCATCGCCAAAATTTGGGTGGGCACCTCGACAAGACCAACAGCGGATAGAATCATGCAAGAAGTAAGGGGAAAAAACGGGTGTGAACCCACGTATCGGGCAATGGCAGCCTCGGAAGTTCACTAACAAGCGCTGCGCTGTCTTTGCCAGACAATGCTGCTTTGCAACACGTAAGCTCTATCAATGTGCCACACAAGCATCACAGCACGGCGGTGTGTCACGCCAACATGTTCGGCAAGCATGACACCACCGCAACATGATCAACAAACAAGAGCCAGGAAACCTGCTCTGGAACCCCACTCTGGAACGTGCAAGCATCTCAACGTGACAACGTGTCAGCATGTTAGGGCGACCCGTGTCAGCGCGCCAGCATGATGGCCAAACAGCATGTCGGCGTAACACCATCACGCCAGCATATCAGCGCGATGACATACAGTACCCGTCCCCATGATGGAATTAGACACAACACGCCGGCTGGACATCATGTCAGCACTTGAGGGTGACAACACCACATCACGCCAGCTTGGCAACATGCTCGCGCGTCAGCAAACACTGCAGGTCAGCGTGACAGAATGTTTGCAAGTTAGCGTGATAGAGTGTCAACATGTTAGGGTAAGGATCAAGCTGTTGCTTTGCTTTTTCCTCTTGCACCTTGAGATGGTGGATCTCAGCCCTGAGTGACGTGGCTGCACTACTCAATCGAATTGCACTCAGCAGCAGAGGGTCCGGGTGCCCTTCTGAGTTTTCCAGGGCTGGGAGGGCGGGAGAAAGCATCTTGATCCAAAATGGGGGCCCAGTTGTCGAACATCCACTTAGCACTCGTTGCACGGACAAAATTCGTTAATGTCGACATGACATGACAGCAGACACCATACGAACATCGAGCCTGAGGGCGTGACAACATGTCAGCGTGATAACACACCAGCTTGATGACACGTCAGCACTTTGTAGTCACTACGCCGCGACAATCCCAGCAAAACAGCAGGGCAAATAGGTCAGCCTTTCTGCGAGAATTGTTGCAGAGCTTGGAGATATGATGAGATATGATGGAATCTGTTCCGGAACTCTCCCAACCTTGTAACCCTTGTCAAAGCGTCCTCTCACAGCAACGCCAATTACCGCACACCGAACGGTCGAATGCAAAAGCGAAAGCGGCTCTAGGATCCTAAGAGGTTGGGCCGTAAGGTCCGCGGAGCAGTGTGGTCATGCTGGTCATGGCACGCGCGATTTTGACTGGTCTTCTTTCTTTTGACCACACTGTCCTCAAGCCTGGGAGAATGCTGGCGTTCTCAGGGCGCTCTACGAGAATGGAGACGGGGTCTTCCAACCAAGCCCTGAACGTCACCATGAGCTTGTCGTCGCACTTGGTTAGGCCGTCCGCAAACTCATAGTGGGTTGGAACCCAGTGCACTTGGTCTGGCCTCATGACCTCCTGCACGGAGTGGAGTGAGACGAGGCTCCGACGGTCCGAGATGTTCGGAGCGTCTGCCAGCAAGGCGTCGTTGAGGGACTTGGCGTCGATCGCCTGGGCCATGGACATGCGAGCCCTTACGCGGTGCGCTGGCTCGTTGTAGTGGAGCTCGGACACCGTGCGGTTGAGGTAGCTTGCCCTGTCTGCGGACTCGTCCGCCGCGCATGACTCAGCGGCCAACGTTGACCTGCAAACTCGAGGTGCCCTGCAGCTGCGCCAGTCCAGGACGGTGAACTTCATGGGCTGCTGCTTCACGGCCGGGAGGAAGTCATCCCGACCATCAGGCCGATTTGCAAACCGGATCGGCTCGCATTGCACCAGCTGGCATCAGAGTATGCCAAAATCAGCGCATCCTTCCGGAACGGAAGGTCTTGGACCAGTAGCCCTTGGCTTGGCGTGCTCTTCAAGTACTCGATGCCATCGTAGAGCTGCTTCAGGCGCAAGTAGCTGGTCTCAGCTCCCTGATTGGCCAGGGACACCAGTGGCGACATCTCTGGACGGCACTGTGTTGCTGTCCACTGCAAAAAGCCGCTGACCGATCTGAATTCTTGGTGTTCTGAGGCGGTCAACTTGGGCTGAACTTTTCCATTGCGATGCTCATCTTGAAGCGACCAGCTGCTGTCTCCTGGATCAGGAGCGCTTTCCCCTTGAAGGCGATGGGGTTGCCAGGTTCGAAGGCCTTCAAATCGCCCCATCGGATGCACTTCAGAGATATCGTAGTCTTCTCTAGGAAATCGTCCACATACACGAGGACCATGGAGATTGGGTCATCGCGGTCATCCCTCTTGATGAAGAGCTGAGGGTCAAAGGCATGGCGGCTGTAGGACATGGTGGAGAGTTTGGAGGCGACTTCTTCACTCCACAGATGTGGAGCGTTCGAGAGGCCATACACGTTCCCCATGATCTAGTAGAGGTCGTGGGGCCAGCAACTTGTTGAGGCGGTCCGGGGGAGCTTTCATGTACAAAGGAAGGGTCTCTCGCTGTCCTTCTGTCGGCCTTGCAAGAAGGCCGTCTGGGCGTCTCCTGCCCATGCTGACCATCGCAAGGAGGTGTTGAACAGCTCGCCATTGAGCCCAGAGACAATCATCTGGTAGCAGACCATCTCGATTGTCCTGCCGGGTGTTGGAGAGTGGCCTTGACTTCACCTTGGCCAACTTTTTTTGTCTCTGTAGCATGCGCGACTGCGCATGATCCTTTTCTGAGGAGCTTGTCCTGGAGGACTCTGTGGCATTCTTCTTTTGACAATGGCCGCACACTCTGCCACTCTGACCAGCTTCCAGCTTCTTTCTCGATTGCCGCGAGGAACTTGTCTATGTAGGCGGCTAGCATGGTCAAGATGTGGCGCCAGAGAATTTCCCGGTCAAGCTGCTTGCGCTCTTGCCGCGTGAGGCCTGCAGCGTGATGCTGTGGCCGTTGTCGTTTGCTGCTTGTTGATGTTGAATAGTCCTCGGAATCCACCGATGTGTCAGACTCTTCTGCCGGTTTGTTGATGCCTTGTATGTCCTGCGGTCTCTGCTTGGTTGTGGTGTAGCACTTGAAGAATGTCCTGCTCGGTGGTCCATAGTGCTGTGGTGGTGCGCCGTTCCAAAACCTGCTTGCTAGAGAGAAGGTGCCGTTCTCCTCAAGTGAAAGTGCCAAGGTGTCGAGTGGCCTCTTCAGTGGTAGTGTAGGAAGTGGGCCATCGTCCATTGTTCGTGGGGTTTGTTGTGGTTCTGCTTGTGGCTGAATGCTCTGCTGGGGCTTCTGCAGCTGCTGTGTCGGTTTCTGCCAGTGTTTGCTCTTGCGCTGCCTGTGGTTCATTGAGATCCTCATCATCTGGTACGGGTACCAGTCCTGCTGGTGTGTGTGTGTGCGCAAAGGTGACTTGAGGATCTGGCGCCGTTCCTGGCAGCTCTGTGGGTTCATCCAAAATGGTGTGAACCTGTGGTGGGTGAGACTCTGTGTGAAACTCGCTGTGCTGCGTCGGTTCTTGTGCTGTTTCGCCCGTGGCAATGTTTGCCAAAGGTGCAGTGCTTGAGGCTGGTTGTTCAGCCAATGATGCGCGTGTCCGTTTGGAGTGTGCAGATTCCAAGGGTGTTGGTGGTCCTCTAGACCTTGGTGTGCGAAGTGCTTTGGGGAGGTCCCCAAACCGCTGTAATGTTTGCACCGTTGCACCGTGGCGTGACGCTGATGCATGTGTGTTGGGCTGTCGATGTTGACTTGCACGTTTGTGGTCGCGCTGCCCTATGGTTGTGGCGCTGGTGTGCTTGGCGCTGCTTCTGCTGCTTGCGCCGGTGTCGCCGGTACTGCCATTGCTGGTGTCATAGGTGGTGCCGTGCCATCGTATTCGAGGGCTTCTTGCTCCAGTTGAGCGTCCTGGGTCAAAGCCTCCTGAGGAGGTGCCGGTCCACGCTCATCCTCAAGCATGCGCTGGCCGAAGTTCTTGCTGGCATCGTTCAGGACTTTGATGTCCTGTTCGTCTGGCCAGTGCGGAGCTGTTCAGCAGTGACCAAAGTGGTCGATGCACCAAGTTGCACCCACGCTTGTTGGCCTTCATGAGAGGGATCCCATGACAAGAATCTGGCTGCTAGCCAGGCCCCTCTCTTCCGGACTCCTTTCTTAGTCCATCGCCACACTGCGCATCGTTGTCCAGGCTGTAGATCTGGGATGCTGGTGTTCCTTGTTTTGCGCAAAAGAGCTTGACGGAACTGCTGTTGGGCGTTCAGGTCGATCAGGGTCTTCAATGCCTCACTGCGTACCAGCTCTGCTCGAAGTCCTGCAGGTTCTGGGCCTCGGAAGGGCTCAGTTGAAGTGCTCAAAACCTGACCATCTGTGAGCACATCATTGTGGAATCCTTCCGAAGACTGCCTGATAGGCGGAACGCGCTCTGGTGAATGCCATGGTGTTGCAGGCGTGGCAGGCTTGTACCAAAATGAGAGGAGTGTCTGCCAGGTCCACGACCGTGAACTGGTCGCTCAATGGTGAGCCGCAGTATGGCGTTACGCCTTTCGATCATGCCGATGAGGTAGTGTGCCTCGGGCGCACAGTGTTCAACCAAAACTCCCATGCCCATGAGGCGCTTTTCAAAGTCTCCTCTGAAGGCGTGGTCCGGGTCGCAGCTAAACTTGAGCGGTAGCCCGTAGGGCCTGAGAGCCAGATGCCGATGAGTCCAAAAGTCGGCAATAAAACACATCGGCTTGCAGCTCATCTCCAAATTGCCCGGCAACCAATGAGGGCATAGAGGTCGGCCTTGGCTCCTGGGGCGGTTTAAGTCGTTCACAGGTGGAACACCTCATGCCCTGCAGTCCTTGGTGTGCGAGAAGTCTCATCAGCTCCTGAGTGCTCGGGTGTCCCAAGTTTAGGCGCAGCCTGGCCAATGATCTCTTCACGCGCTGGTCAACTCCAGTCACGCCATCGAAGGAGATGTCCGTAGTGAGCCCTGGCACAATGACGCGGTCCGCGTCCGGTGCTGGAGTAGGTGGTGAGGTTGTCTCCACCCGGTGTCCGTAGGCGAAGATGCCAAACTCGAAAGCTTTTGCGAAGCGCTGTCTGGGGAGTTCAATCTGATCCAAGTCCTCCACTTCGACTGCCCTGGTCTTGTCAGCATACTGAAGGAAGGCAGCTCTGGTGAAGTACTCGCCCACGTTGCTTGGTATGCGCCGTGAAGTGGGCGCATAGGTGGCCTGGATGCGAATGGCCTTGATGCGGAAGAGCTCGTGAATCTTTTTCCCCATTGGGCTGTCCAGTGGGAAAGTGAAGGGCTTCGTGGCTCCCCGCTCATAGACATTGCTGACATACTGCACGATGTCGTTCCAGAGGTCGAGGCCCGCTGTCGGCCCGTGGCATAGACCTGATGTAGAGGTGGTCCAAACCGTAGCGGCTCTCTTTGGAAGATCAATGCGCGAAGCTCTTCAGGGTACTCTTGCGACCGTCTGGTCATCGTCTGCTCATGTAGTCCAGGTTGGTTGCAGGCCCACTGCACAGGTTTTGCAATGGGTTCACCATCCAGCTCAGCTCCATATGCTCCACAGTCATATCTGTGGCCCAAACTCCTCAATGACCGAGAAGGGTCATCACTTCTTCCAAGGTCCAGAGTCTCGAGCGCTGAGGGTTCTCCAACAGGAAGTAGCGCCCAGCTCTGTGTTGGCGTATAGTGCGATCTTTGCAGTCGACAAGAACCTTCTCATCGGCCTGCAGGTAGTGTAGTTCTCGCCGGCGCTCAGGAGTAGACCAATCCAAGTTGATGTTGAACTGGTTCCAACCCACGCCCATCACCACCAACCATGGCTTATAGTGGTCGAGCTTGTCGAAGATCATTTTGCGCATGGTGGGGTCCTTGAAATTCTGGCCGTAGATGAGGTCGAGGGGCTGCAAGGAGTTCAGGTTATAGTGGCTTGCCAGCCGTGTCATGTTCGCTGAACCTGCAAACAGCTCCCAAATGTCTACATATAGGGCGGCGGTCTCTCCATTGTCGGTCGGCTCATAGTGTAGACCTTGTACTCGAGCTCGAGCCGCGTCCTCTTGGCGTGGCCGTTCTTGAGGTTCATGGATCGTGCACCAGCTGGACCAGCTGGTGCTCCGTAGGCCCTTCGCTCTTCACAATCTGGTCGACGAGGCCCCATGATCTCGTCGTCCTCCTCCCTCAACACGCCCAGCTCCACCAGGCGCTCGTGGCGCTTGCAACCCGCTGCAAGCTCCAACTTCTCTCGGTGAGGTCGGAAGTGCTCCTCGTTCAGGAAGGCATACTCGGACTGTGGTGGGCTCCGCCTCGAGCGGTGAACGCTGCTCCAGGATCTTGAAGAGCTCCACGGACTCGTCCTCCGTCAGGTGGTCGGTGTGGATTGTGAGCCCATCTCGAAGTTCGTTCAACCTGAAAGGGTTGAAGTCCAGGTCGAAAATGTTGCTGCTGCTGCCCGCAGATGCCGTTGCCTTCGATGACGGCTTTGGCAATGGCAATTGTCGAGAAGAGGAAGCGAGATAGCCACCGCCTTGGGAAGACCAGGTTTCCCAGTCCTCCTTCTTGTTGTTCCACTTCCATTTGCGAAGGCAGCTCTGGCATCGGGCGAACCTCCGCGCGTCGCCATAGCGCTTGATGACCTTGTGGTCGCACTTGTCGGGATGGAACCTCGGGCTCATCTCCGGTGGGACTGCACGCTGCAGCCATGCCTTGGTGACCATCACAAGGCGCACGCCCCCTGCCATGTAGATCCAGACGTTCCTCTTGAAGGCTTCCAGGCACGAAACCAGTCAGTCGGCGCCAGCGTTGAAGCCATGCTGGAGGCGCCGTGAGCATGAGGAAGGTCGGGGGGGCGGCTTCGAATTCACAGTCGAAGTGGAAGCGCACACCTTGACCTTCATGGGCTGTGGCAACAAAAGAAGCTCAGGATGTGGATCTTGCCAAACGTGAGGTGCTGAAAGTGCTTTCCACTCATGCCGAAGATGTGGTGGTGGAACATGTTCGTGACAAGAATCTAAAATGCAAACCGCAAAATGACCACTCTTGACATGCAACTTGAGCTCTGCAGTGCGTCACCTTGCGAAGTTCTTCCGGCGACTTCTTGCTCTTTTTGCCGGTGGAGAACTTCCTGCCTAGAGTGACGCCGCTCAGTTTCCGTGCCGTGACCGTGAGGACTTGGGCCAACGAAGCCAAGTCTTGGGTCACGTCATCATCGTAAGCCTCTTGGCCATCATCTTCGTCGGCCGGATCGGCCAACTCTTCACCTCCATCAGCTGGGTCGTCATCCAGCTGTTCTTGTGCATCTTCAAACTCTTCCGGTGGCTCTTCGTTTTCATCCGCAACGACCTCAGTGAGGTAGGTCTGCTTCCTGGGCATGGTGCCCTTGCTGCTTCCTTTTGTGGACGCCGAAGACAAGGTCGAGAGCGATGTCGAAGAGCTGGATGTAGTGGCATGCTTGCCCTTGCCCTTAGAGTGGCCGTCTTCGTTCACAACCGGAGGAGCGGTTCTGAACTCTGGCCATTGCAGAATAAGACTCTCTGCGATGGTCTCAAACTCCAAGCTCTGCTGTGTCCCCACCAAAACCATGCGTTGATCTTGACCGCTTCTGTCAAGCAAGCGGGAACCCAAGGAGTCAGAGCCAAAGGTTCCGCTGATGTCCACTCCTACGGCCTTGAGTGACCGTTGAACTCTTCTGAACGTCTGTACACAGGTTCTCATGGACTCGCCCTGAAAGCGCCGGAAGGCGTGGAGGAATCTCCTCTTCTGGTAAATGAGGCGCTGTTCAAAAGGCTTCTTCAGAAGGCCCATGATCACGTCGATGCCATCAAGCTTGTAAATGTCCTCGATGGACAGGTGCTCGAGCTCTTGCTCCAATTCTCCAATCATTGTAGAGGATCAGGGCTTGTTCTTCGGGGCTTGCGTAAGCCTCCATCTGCAATCGCCAGACGGCGATCTTCTTGGTGAACTTGGCAAATGCGCGCGTGTTGTTCTGGTCATAGCGCCAGGTAGGGACAGCTGGGCGCTGTCCTGATTTCCACTTCACTCCGGGCTGTGGCCCTTTCTTCGAGTTCCAGGCCGGACTTCCGTGAAAGCGTCTTCACTGAAGCACTTGTAGGTCAGGTACTGGTGGTACAGGGGAACCACGGCCTGGTCGTTGACCATTAGGAGATAGTGGGGCTCCTGGTTGTCCAGGTAGTCGCGGGGGAACTCCGCGAGGTAGTCCGGAGTGCGGAAGGTGTCCACGTGAAGGTCCCTGGGGTCTTCTATTGCCGTCCGACAGGGTCGTTGGTCAATCTCGGCTTGCTCTCTTTCGAAGGCGTCATCATCGCCAGGTTCATCACCAGGGGGTCCTCCATCTCGCATGTTCTTCCTCCTTCGCCGACGTCGGCCTTTCGAGGACTCAGGAGGTCCGACAGGTCCGCCACCAGGCGCATTGGGCACGTACATCCACGTGCCGGTGGAAGTCACCGCTTTGGTCGGCTTGTCGACCTGGTAGAACTCTTAGCGTCCGCAGTCCAGGCAGTGCCAGCGACCGAAATTCGTGACATAGGTCGCCCTCGTGGAGTCGCATCTCAAGCAGCGCCATGCCGTAGAGGTCGGGGACCTAGGTGGCGTCTGCTCCAAAGTGAGCTCATCATCAAGGGGTCCATGGATCGTGTCGGCAGGTGGCTCAGCCATGTGGTAGATCGGGATCGGCATCCCGTCGAAGCACCTGCCGAACCAAGCGGCTCCGCTACCAACTTGTCAAAGCGTCCTCTCACAGCAACGCCGTTTACCGCACAGCGACCAGTCGAATGCAAAAGCGAAGCGGCTCTAGGATCCTAAGAGGTTGGGCCGTAAGGTTCACGGAGCAGTGTGGTCAACATGCTGGTCATGGCACGCGCGACTTTCTCAGTAACGAACCTGCTCCGGAAACTTGCTCCGGAACCTGCTCCGGAAACTTGCTCTAGAACGTGCAGCGGGACCTGCTCCAATCTTCTCCGATGTCTTTGCGATGGCTGAAGAACCCTAAGCCCTGAGCCAGCTTCGCCGCTGGGGCACACTACTTTTTATCAGAACATGTCCTGGAATTGGCTAAAAAGGATACAGTATTCACGGTGCACTGCTGACTTAATCTGCGGCTACTCTTAATGAACAGGGGCCACCAATGCTATGAACGCTCTAGAGATCTTCACCATGCCTTTCGTGTGCTTTTCCATTTTGGACACTACTACGCCTTGCCTTCTTTTCTCTCCTCGCAACCTTGGGAGGCATGGAAGTCTTAGACGCAGCTTTGCGCGGCCTGGCTGAGGAATTGACAACCGGCATGATCCCACGGTCCTACTAGAATGACTGCTGATGACTGGTGATTGAGTCCCGCAAGTCCAACTCTCACTCCCGCTCAGGTCACTGCTTTAGTGGTGAGATGTCTTGAGGCCAAAAAGTCCAACATGACATCATTGGCGCCATGTGACAAGCTCCGGACCGAGCGAGGCCGAGACCCACCCGGGCCTTTCGCTTTCGGAGGAGGAGGAGGAGTGGGGCGACTTCAGCTGCTTCAAACTGTGCCTGAGCTCGACATGAGTCTCACATGTGCAACATATTGCTCGACATGTTCAACTTTGCTGTGTCTGAAATGTCTGGAGTCTGATGACTCCGTCGACTGTGCTTGCCCCAAGCAAGTACATCAACAAGTCTCTGCTTCTTTCATTGCTCATTTCAAGAACACGGCTAGGTGCTCCAATTGATCGTCGTGCAGCATGTCAGGCGCCATGCGGACATGGATGAAGTCACACATCCGCTCAATACGAGCACTCAAGGCATCCAGCTGCTTCGAGAGAGACTCATGAAATTGCTGCATGACCTTGGATTTCAGTGCCGCAAGTGCTGCGCAACATGGGTGCCTCGGACCATTCGCGCCTCAAGAAGCATGGGATCAGCTTCCTCGTGAGTTGTCCGTTCCTGAAGGTGAGCCACATCCTGCCAATGGACAAGTTTGGGCCCAAGAAATTTGGAATCTCAGTAGGTGCACGCAGAGCCGCACAAATTCCATGAAACGGCCAGTCACGGCACAGATTAAGAGCGGCTTCAAGTTGTCCATCCGAGTGCTGCGCATAAAACACCGTCCTCTTTCACATCTAACGGGGCCAGTCCATCCGGTGATGGTGGCAAGGGGAGCGTCTCCATTTGCGTATGTCAATGACAACGCGCGACAGACAATTCAACTACAGTACAAGATATCCCTCAGCAATGAAGTTGGTAGCTTTGGCTTTCATTGGTTGTCCTTGGCTTTCCCATGGTCCCATGCTGTCTTTGACTACTTTTGCATCTTTGTCAACTGATGCTGCGGTCGGCTCATGCATCTCACGGCGACTAAGTGTGGCATCTTGGGCCGCTGCTATAACTCTCAGGCTCTCAGGGCTCATTGCTTTGCAAAGGCCCCGGCGCAAGGATCCGCCATTGCATGCGGTCAAGCAAAGGCAAGCGGAGCCAAGATATCGGGTTGTAGAAGGCACCTGAGAAAAAGGCTGCACCGTTCCACGCAAAGGAGAAATGCTGACCCTTCCAAATGTTCACTACTTGCTCATTCTGCTCTTTCCAAAGAAGAGATCAAGCTGAAGGTCGGCCCACCAAACCTCTGAGCTCCCTTCTTGTGGAAGATTGTTCAATTGCTGCATTAGTTGCATCCCCACAATGCCTGCCTTGAGTTAAAGACCCAAACTGCGGAGCCACCAGCCCCCAGGCAACGTCCTCCTCACAAGATTTAAGCGCAAATGGACTTACTGTTGCTGCAGCTTCCCCAAGTATATATATATATACAATTGGTTTGGGAATGTTTAGGTCATTCGCGCTGTCACAAATTGCGCCACTGTTTCGTGATGCTCATGAATAGGTTCCTAACCTCTGCTGGCAAATGGCTATCAGCTTTCACTACAGTGCAGGTTGCAACCTGCAGTATCTCACTTGCCATCCTGAGAGGAAAAAGGTGAAGAGTGTTGTCTGCAATGAGCTACGGGTGAGTTTAGCTGATTGTGGACACCGGGGTCAGGGCGCATCACAAAATCCCATACGTAAGAAGAGCCAAGTGAATGTAACGCAAAGAAATGGAGACTGGGGAAACACCACGAAAAAGGAGAAGGTACGGGCCCTCTCTAAATAAGGCCCCTCAAGGGGAGCCCTTGCCTTTTTTTTCTTGTGTTCTAGATTCTAGCTACTTTCTTCAGCCAATACGGCAGAATCTACGGCACACAGGCAATTGGGACGAGCCTGGAATTCAAGCCATGCGCTGCCATTCCAGCGCTGCAAGACTGCTGTATCCACTGAGCTGCTGCTGGTGTTGCCCTTCCAACAAGAAGCATCAGCGACAGGCTCGGCTTCTCTGACAAGTCTGAACGAATCGCATGATTTGTGAGTACATTGATGTACGCTCTGCAATCTGTATTTCACAGGATGGGCGTTAAACCCAGTGCAACAAATTACAAACAACCCTTGCAAAATCTGAGTTGTTGAGATGGCCCAACTCATTAGCGGTGGCACATGCATAAATGCAAAAGAGAAGTGCTCCCACCTTGCCTGAACTGTTTAGTTTTTTTCGAAAGGCCAACAGATCCCTAGGCCCCAGCCTGTAAGAAGCGCAGGCACAAAGGTACGGACGCGGCTGTGCTCAATCCCAACCATGGCCAACCCAACCTGCGAACTGGACAGGTCTCTTGGCGCGATGGCCGTTCAGCATTCCCTTGTTACTTGTAGCGATGCCCTTTGTTCCAAGTAGCTTCTTGTTACTAGTAGCGATGCACTTGTTACTAGTAGCGAACATTGCTCCTCATATTACGGCCAGGAGTCTCCAGGAGCCCCTAGTAGCGTCCTTGCTCCTAGTAGGGAAGCCAGGAGCCCCTAGAAAGCTTCTTGTTCGTTCTTCTTGTTTGTTTCTATTAGTGATGGCCTCCAGCCTAAGAGCGATGGCCTCCAGCCTAATAGCGATGGTCTCCCCGTTATCCCCGGAACTGCAGAAGAACACCGAGCCCGAGCCTGTAAACGCTGCTTGTCCCCTCATAGCGGCCAGGCCAGGAACTGCCTTCCTCTGTGGGCGGTGGTGCCTGCCACTAGACCACACAGAAACGATGACGGCAAGTCAGTCCAAATGTAGAGAGTCTTCTGCACTGCTTGCCTCCCATATTGTCGTGACGTCCCCATCAGCTGCATCGATTGCCGGAGATCCCCGAAGGCTTCCTGATGCAAATGCCAGGGTGGAAATTTGCGAAGTGCCTCGGACGGAGGAACAGCTTCGGAGCGTTTCTTGGGAATGGGGCTTCCGAGAAAGCTGGACAACCCAAGCGACTGAAGGAAATCTCTCTACGCAAAGTTGGACATCTATGGTGAAACTGGACCTGTCGGTAGACATTTCAATTTTGGAGTCAACTTTGGCCATCTATGATCTATGGTGAATTCCCAGGACAAAACATCCACCTGGAATCGACCGGCAATTCTACTGAATTTGCTGCCAGTTCATCACATCCCTTGCGCCGCCTTGCGCCACGGAGCAATTCGGAAAATCAAATAGCTCAATCTCTGCAACCACCCAAGCTGCTGGTGCTTTGCCTCAGTGAGGTTCGAAGACACTGGCCGAGCAAAATAGAGCAAAACACCAAAAATCGACAAGATTGCAAAAAAGGGACGACAACTATTTACATGTGTTCTTTGTTGCTTTATCTTTGTAAGACCATTATTTTTCCGTATTTTTCCTTTCTAACTCTGTGACTGTAAAAAGATAGAGCTGACGATGTGCTCTGACAATTTTCTCTGAAAAGCCTCTGAAAAACATGTTCAAAAAGAACTCATCACCTCGCTCGGTCCGACCTGTTGGAAGGAGACGCCACAAAGTTCCCAGGCTGCGCTGGGCAACTTCCCAGCGTGCCTCAGTGAGTCCCCGTGTCAGCTCCAGTCAATATGACGGCAGTTGTGATAACATGTGTTCCACTGCGTTTCCATCAAAAAACTTCATAATAAGGAAAATTGTGTTCTCCAGAAGCTGGCCAGAGGAAGAAGCAGTGGGCATACAAACTCTCAAGCCTCTGCCCGATGAAAAGCACATGAAAGGCCACTGATTGTGGAAACCGAGGAATAGCACTGGGTAGCGCTAGGATTGTTTCCAAACAGCCTACTTCCTATTGCACGTGTGCTATCAAGATGGGCCACATCCCAAACCTCCTTATACTTGTATCGGTTCATATTCATGTGTGTGTGGCTTGTATGCGTGTTCCTGACTTACAAAACCAGCGTCAACTTGTGGTTTCTGGTGGCATCGGGACGAGAGGCCAAGTTTTCCCAGACTCCGCCAGCGGGTACCAGCTGCGAGAAAACACCTACAGAAAAGCAAGTCCAAAGCAAAAGACCGTTCCTAGTAGCGTCCTTGCTCCTAGTAACAGGTGCATCGCTAGTAGTAACAAGTGCCTTACTAGTAGTAACAAGAAGCTAGTAGAAACAATAAGCTAATAGCGTCTTTGCTCCGTTCGAAGCAAAAGACCGTTCCTAGTAGCGTCCTTGCTCCTAGTAGCGATGCCCTTTGTTGCTAGTAGCTTCTTGCTCCCAGTAGCAAGGCCAGGAGCCCCTAGTAGCGTCCTTGCTTCTAAAGTTTCGAGCTTTCACTTGAAACACCTTCTTTCTCTCCCTCTTTGAGGACCCCAAGGGCAGGAGACCGTAGCCTGTTAGATTTTGCCTTATTTGGCCAATGCTTTGAGTGTTGCTACGATTGCTGAGGTACATCCCCCATCATCCTGCAAGTGCCAAGCCACTTACGTTGAGCAAGATCGTGCCGCTCCCTGCTTGCAGTGACAAAACCCTCGCGGCACTGCCCTGCAGGCCCTGCACAAGCCTGGTAAAGCAGCTTGAAGAACCAAAACTGACAAGAGCATACAAAAGCAATGGCCATCGCTACTAGGTTGGAGTTGGAGGCCATTGCTATTAGGTTAGAGGCAATTTTGGCCACAAGGGAACGACTCTGAAAGAAGGACTCGAGAACCGAACGACTCAAGTCGATCGATCTGCGCAAAACCTCGCCTCAAGCACCGCACCTCTGAGGCCACTTGCAGCTGTGCCTCCAGGTAGGGCTCGCAATCAGTCCTGCCTAGTAGGGCGGAGCTGCCAAGATCTGCCCTTGTTACTAGTAGCGATGCACTTGTTACTAGTAGCGATGCACTTGTTACTAATAGCTTCTTGTTACTACTAGTAAGGCACTTGTTACTAGTAGCGATGCCCTTGTTACTAGTAGCTTCCTGCTACTAGTAGTAATGCCAGGAGCTACTAGTAGCTTCGTTGCTTACTTCCTTATGCTACTTCATTTCTCTCATCTTTCAGCCTGGGCGAGTTGGATACAGTATGATTGTGACATGCTGTCTTGACCTTGCCCCCCAAAAAAAAAAGGTGTGGAAGTTGGTGCACTCTAAGCAGGCATTTGATCCAAGACGTGATTTGGTGAACGATGTTGACTCAAATACAGGGCCTGGGCAAGGTGAGCTCCATGTCGTGTCAAGGACGCCGTCTTGAGCCCACGCCGGTTGATTGGCCAGGTCTGCAGAGCTGCCGTTCCCTCGCAGAGTTCCAACTTGCAAAACTTGGTCTCTGATTAATGAGTTATTAATTCCCATGTTAACCACTACAGACTTACCCCGTGTAACGATTGCTTCCAAGATAAAGTTTTAAAAGCTTGTTGATCCCCACAGAGCAGCCTAGCTTGCAAACCTTCCAGCCTTCAAAAAGTGTTCCGCTGAAGCGCGCGGAGAGACGCGAATGACACTCAATGTCAGAGAAGAGTTGCCACTCTGCAACGGACCAGGGATCTTCTGCTGGCCAGCTCGACACCTTGCCACAGGCTAGGGAATGAAGGTGGTTATGAAGCCCTCGAAATCACTCGAACAGAACTTGCCTGGACTGACTTGAGATCTCTAGCATGCTATATTGTTCCATATCATGGCCACCACTAGGTTGGAGGTCATCGCTCTTGGGTTGGGGGTCATTGCTATTAAGAGCGGCTTAGACAATGTAGCTCAGCAGTGAGGACCCGGACAAGCTAGGACAAGGCCGCTCTAGCGACGACTTGGAGACGCTGGACTCCACTAGACCATTGATTCAACTTGCTTCAAGTTCAGGTGCTTTTAGCTTCACTTCCATGGAGCTGCGTGGAAGGCGTGAGAATTGTTACTACTAGTAAGGCACTTGTTACTAGTAGCGATGCACTTGTTACTAGTAGCGATGCACT
>CAXAMN010022696.1:136237-183143 GCA_963970005.1 Durusdinium trenchii | reverse complement strand
AAGGGAAGGGAAGGGAAGGGAAGGGAAGGGAAGGGAAGGGAAGGGAACGAACGAACTGACTTCCATGGCAGACTCTTCAAGGCTCCACTGCATGGTGCCGGATCAGAACAAAAGCATCTCAAAAGTGGCCAAAGTTTCCTTACCTGTTACAACTGTCTTTGATCGCTACTGGTAACAAGAAGCTGTTACTAGGTTGGAGGCCATCATGGCCATCGCTGTTAGGGTGGAGGCCATTACCACTAGTCACTAGTAATAAGAAGCTACTGTCTTCGTTCACCCCGCTCTCCTTCAAGAGTGGAATCCTCGTCCAAAATGTCTCCAAAGACCAGTTTGGACACGGCCTTTCCCTCCTTACAGATGCTTCATGACAAGACCTTCTTGGATGTGCTTGACCACAGTATGAGGCTTCACTTGCTTGTTTCAATTGAAATCATTCCGACATCAACTTGGTCTTCTGCACGCGCACAGGGGTAAATGTCACAACACTGGCTCTGCTGGACACAAGGCCTCCGCAATGTCTGACACACGGTCCATCACATCGGACACCTGCCAAACCAGGAATGGTATGGCATGTTGATCCTATCACAAAAGTGCACAAAGGGGAGTCCAAAAGAAACCAGTCACGTGCTGCTAGTGACCAGGTAATCTATGGCACCTTGCTCTGCCGAGGCAGCGCCCAAGATCCCAGGATGGTGCCGGAGAGCAACTGGACATGGACCTCCACAAGCTCAGAGTCCTCACGCCACGAATGCGCTCACACATCCCCATCTGTGATTCTCGCAAGCCTGCTCGGGCGTATGCCAATGGCATCGTGAGCTGTTGGAATGCCAGGGAGGTCCCTGAAATAAATATCTGAATTTCGGTTTATGTTGAGTGAGTGGCACTTCGCGGGAACGATGTTGAAGATAGTAACATGTCCAGAACATTTGGCTTGCATATTGTGATCAATACAAGTCATATCCAGCAGGAAAGGTAAGGGCTCAAAGGACATGTTTGACGAATTCCAAGCCTTTGAGACTTTATAGACGAATTACTGTATTGATCTTGGGCTAAAATATATGGGAGTGATTAATAGCCTTAATTGCAGAGATAAAATGACAAGGAAAAAAGACAACCTGGTATATACAGTAAGTGAATCAAACAACTTGGACGGTTGTACTTTGCCAAATGTTTATCCAAGCCAATAAGGGCCATAAACAAATCAGCTGGCTTCCGCTCTGCCATCTTGGAGTCTACATGTCACAATATGTGGCGCGAGAGGTGGAATTGTTCGGTCTGAAGCCAATGTGTCGGAGACAGTTTTGTCTCGGCGCTTTGAAACGGCTACGCACCAGGGAAGCAAAGACCGAGTTCTATGTGGAAAAGCAGTGGCCTAGAAATAAGGCAATAGGTCCAATATATATCAGGACATGCTGAGATTATCTCACTGAGATTTGGTGCCGGCACAACTCTCAGCATTATGCTGCTTCTGAACACGTTACACCAGTTGCGCACAGAAATTTGGTGAACATTATGATGAAATATGATGAAACTGCCCTCTTTTCTGACATCCTTTGGTGGTGTGTGGCTCCTTGGTCTCTTTGATGCGTCGCGCCAAGTCCAAGACTTTCTCCCGCATCAGCGTGATCTCCTTTCGCAGCGGCATCGCACCTTTCATCGGCCTCGCCAGGAGCTCAAGCTGCTCCAAGACCTGTGGCTGCACATCGGAATGACCACTTCAGTTGAGCAAACTCAGCAACCAGCTACTGTATCAAATGGCTAGCTCGGGCAAACAACTCTTTTCTGTTACTTTTGCTGTTCGTCATGGATGTGTTTATGGCCTTGCAATTGCTTCAGTCTCATTGCAGTGCTACCTTCCTAACAGGCAAAGCCATTCGCAAATAGGAGTGTCAACAGGCTTGCAGCCAAGCATGCATTTGTGTAGCATTGTGGTCCGGTATGCGTGCCAAATAGCACAGCATTTTGGACAAAAGAACTTCTCTTGCAACCAGCAGCCCAGGGGATGCCAAAGCAAGCAGGGCTAAACATGCAATGTAATGCGACCAGGACAGCTCCAGAATGCAAAAAAGTTGCGATCGCAATCTGATTCTAGTGTCTCAGGTCTTCAGAGTTAAACAGCTCTAAAGGTGTAAGACTCCCTATAATACAATAGCGATGGCCTCCAACCAGAAAACGTATGACTCCCTGTAGCTTCCAGCAATCTGAGGCACAAGTTTGTAGAATCAACAGTTACAAGGCCAATCTCTCTGGAGTCGGGACTTACATGACTCTTGCAGCTCTGGCGTTGTTAGCCTCGAGGTTAGGAACTTCTTCCATCGCGGGATTCGAAGTCTCCATTGGCAAAGCGTGGTAACTCATATATCGTACTATAACCTAATGGTAATGGCCTCCAACCTAGTAGCGATGGCCTCCATGAGCTTGGCGTTGACCAATTCTATGATTTCTATGCTGGAACCCTGAAACTGCCATGGTCTGTCCAACTGTTGGAGCGGCCCCCCTTTTTGCGGAGGTATACCACAATCTAAGCTTGTTTACGTTCTCCTTTCTTGCAGCCTTTCTTGAAGCATACCACAAGCAAACTGATATGTGACTGTTGGTGCAGTCCGCGGCAACTTTGTGAGCCAAACAACTGCGATCCCAGCCAAGTAGTCAACTTTTGACAATAAGTGTCAGTGTCAGCCTTCCTGATGCACAAAACTCCAACCAGGCCTATCCAAGCCTCGCCCGACACCTAAGCGAACTCTTAGTGAACCATTCCAAAGCAGCAGCGCTGCCAAGTAAGTAAGCCTACGAAGTAAGCACAACACACAACCGTCGCCAAAGTCGCCCGGGTTTCCTCAAAGCTCAGCTTGTGAACGAACGCACCTTCCCCCTCTCAGTTTTCTCTCTCGCACTCACTCACTCACTCACTCACTCACTCCCTCGCTCGCTCGCTCGCTCGCTCACTCACTCACTCACTCACTAACCTCACCTCACCTCACCTCACCTCAACCCAACCCAACCCAACCCCCCCCAACCCCACCCCACTCACTCTTTTCTCTCCCCCTCTCTCTCTCTCTCTCTCTCTCTCTCTCTCTCTCTCTCTCTCTGTCTCTCTCCCTCTCTCTCACCCCCCTCCCTCTAACCTCCCTCTTTCTCACCTCCCTCTCTATCCTTCTGCTCTTTTCTTGACAATCTCTGGTCCTGTGCCTTGCAGCTGTCGGTTTGCCGGACATCCCCACTATGAAGTGAAACACTCAGTACGGGGCCAAGGACATATCCACAGTCAGACCTAGCAACAACCACAGAGTAGTCAAGGAAAAAAACTCTGCAAAGCATGGAGTGGAACAAAGGCTTGGCATCAAGCCACCAGCCACTTTCAAGCACCTCGGTCGGGCAAAAGACTGCAGCACACACCAGCCGCCGGTGGCTGCACATCTAGCTGGGGCATAAGGCTGGGGTTGCATTGCCATCCATGGCATGGCTGACAAAGTGGCTCCCAGACCTGGGGTGCAATGCCACTTGGCGCAGCCATGCAAACCGTTTGCCCAATATGATCACCCAAAGAAAAATGAAGCAATATGCTCCTAGTAGCGATGCCAGGAGCCCCTAGTAGCATCCTTGCTCCTAGTAGCGATGCCCTTTGTTACTAGTAGCTTCTTGTTCCTACAGTGTGCGAAAAATTCACAGCAAAGGCCCGCGCAGACTGACAAGAACAGACCCTCAGGTGGGAAACAGCAGAATTGGCGTGGCCATGCGTGGCCATATTGACGTTTTGGAAAACCTTTTGGCAATTAATTTATGTGGCTCATCACAGAATGGAACTGGAAGAAATCCGCATCATGCAGTGGCTAATCACTGTATGACACATCTTGGATCTTCATGTTGAACTGTTTGTGCCTGATGCAATGGGGGCGCCATCAACTTTTGCATTGCAGTCTCCCGTCCTGAACTTGCCGAACCAAACGATGCGTTGCATTGCCGCACATGTCGGCAAAACGTGTCGATCATCCTCCAACATGCTGCAACTGTGAACGAATTGAACTCTTGCACCTGGGGCTTTGGATGAATGCCAATAGGATTTTAAGGTTTGGACGAGTGAAACTCCACTTCCACCTGAAAATTTTGAGCACAAAAAGTTGGCACCGCTTCTCCGTAGCTGAGCTTTCTGCCACACACCAGAAGCCAGTAAGAGGCCTTCAGCAAAAATTGCACAAAAAGGGAAAGTAACACAACAATTTGTACCAATCCCCAATTTGTTCAACAGGACCTGGAATCATCGGGAGGTTTAGCATGGTTTAGCTGTCTTAAATGTTGGTCGGAGGGCGAGCTTTAATGGTTTTCTTGTTTTTGTTCTTCTTCACGAAGCAAACCAAAAACCAATCATGACGCCCACTAGCGGAGAAAGTGCCGAATGTGCTGTACAAACAAACGAACCGCACCAACAACCAACAAACAATTTCATGTCGCACGCCACCAATGTATCTGGCACCTGAAACCCTGAAACAAAATCCAACGAAGAAACAGTCACGAAAATCAAGGTCAAACTAGCACTGCTGACTGGCATGTTTCTGTCGCGGGGCGCTGGGCATGTGCTCTGGACGACGAGTTACTGGTCGAGTGTTCTTTTCCAATATTTTTCTGCTGGAAGGTGAACAGGGTAGAGTTTGACCTGTTGACGTCCCTCCTTGAGGACAAAAATGTGGGCTATGACAACACCCACGACAGGCACACCAAGGTGCAAGAGCAGGTGATGAAGCGTGCGCAAATACAGAGGGTCGGAGCATGCAGTGCGCAGAGAAACGGAGAAACGTGGTGAAATTGCGGCTGGCTGACATTCCGGTGCAGGCTGCCGTTCAGGGCCAAGCACCAATTGTTCAACCTTGACGTTGAACAACTTATCTGGCAGGCGAACTAAAGAATCACACCAGTTATCTTGCCAAATTAGCCCAGCTAGAGACCCCAATAGCAAGATACAAACCGAGACAAAAAGAAAAATCTGGAAACAACTGTTGTTTTCAACACATCGACCATCTCTTCCTTGAACACCATCATCACATAACCGGGGCACCATCACAAAATGACCAGGGCACCATCAAAACATGACCGAGACACCGTCACAACATGACTAGGACAATCAAAACATGATCGGGACACCATCACAACATGGCCGCGCCACCATCACATGATCGGGACACCATCAAAACATGACCGGGACACCATCACAACATGACCGGGACACCATCAAAACACGACCGGGACACCATCAAAACATTACCGGGACACCATCACAACATGACCGGGACACAATCACATGACCGGGACACCATCACAACATGACCGGGACACCATCAAAACATGACCGGGACACCATCAAAACAGGACCGGGACACCATCACATGACTGGGACATAATCAAAACATGACCGGGACACCATCACAACATGACCGCGCCACCATCACATTATCGGGACACCATCAAAACATGACCGGGACACCGTCACAACATGACCGGGACACCATCAAAACATCACCGGGACACCATCACAACATGACCGGGACACCATCAAAACAGGACCGGGACACCATCACAACATGACTGGGTCACAATCAAACCATGACCGGGACACCAGCATCACATGACCCGGACGCCATCAAAACATGACCGGGACACCATCCGCCCACCAGCTCTGACGGTGACCCGACGGCGCCCGTCCGCCTATTAGTTTTGCAAGACCCCATAGCATGGCTATTGGGGAATTTGTTTGACGTGCAAAAAAGCAGCCTCCAGGACGTTCTATTTATCTCTTTGGCTTCAGTGCGCAGGGCATGTGTACACGCTGTGGGTCAGCCAAACGTCTTGTTGCACTCCAAACGGGAAGGCTCCTGGAGATGATTTCGCTGCGCCAGCCATCCTGCTTTGCGGCACCTGTGAGTTCCGGTCTTTGACCATCCGTTTTGGTGTGACCACGACCCCTCTGGCATATTATCTGTTGCGGATTCCTCCTCCTTGGCATGCCCCACCGGCCTTCAGCTCCTCTTCGCCGATCGTCCGACACAAAAGCTCTCCAACTGAAGTTGCTTCGGTTCTCCTCTCGACCTGGGTCTTTCCTGATTTTTTCTATTTTTTGGGATCTGGTTTCGGCACATCCATGGTCCATGGCTAATGTCATGTTTGGAATTGTTGCGCTTGTCCTCAGGGTTTTCTACAATCCTGAAATTCTCTGTAGTTTTGTCTGTGTTTTCCTGGTTGATCATCACCCTGTTTGTCTTCAACCATGAGGTCTCTTTCGGCCCGCTTTCCCATGCAAGTTTGCGCGAATGCCGAATGCTACATCAACATCGTCTCTTGCAACACTGTCATGCCCATTCTAATTGGCAATGTGGGGGCAACATCACAGTTAACATCCTCTTCCTAAGTTTTGAAAATCCCACGTGCAGGCTGCGAGCCCTTCGTCGTAGCACACAGGGTGTTTGGCACTTCTCCGCCCGTCTGCTTGGTTGCACGTGCGGAGGAGGCGGCTCGCTGCGGCAGGGTCCGCCAGGGGGAACACCTCGGGGAGAAGTCCGTCCGCCCACAGGGCGGAGCGCCCCACGCCTTTGCATCGCCAAGCCTTTGACTTCCCTACGTTCCATTTGGAACCTGCCTTCTGCTTGCAAAACGCAGTCGTTCCATACATTTCGACCACCGGGCAAACCGCGCCCGATCTGCTATGCTCCCACCAAAGTATCTGCAAGACCCCCCACCCGTTGGATCCTTTGGATTGCACGCTACCAAGCTGTTGCCGGCTGAGTCATATGCCTGTAAGGTTTTCGGTCTTTAGTCACATTGGCGGGCAGGCGGCGTTGGTTTGTTGTCACTATAATTCTGGCCCTTCAGACTTCATGCCATGAATTCCCGGCTGTTCAATCTCATCGGGTTTCTTGTCGTCTAATTTAGCCCCACACCCACCTAGGTATGAATACCTTAAAAATGCGGACTTTTCCGGCTGGTCTCGAACCGCTGCGGTTTGCACAGTTCTTGTTTCAAAGTGTGCGCGTCATCCTTACACAGCAGGGTGGCCACGCTATCTTCTCACACCCCGCCTTAGGGTTCACTGGGTTCTCAGTGAGCCCTGCTCTTCACAAAAATCGAAATTCTAGCGTAAAATTTGGCCCCTCGCAAAGCTGACTTCACTGTTTGCTTCATGCATTGGTTGCACGATCATGTACTTCATCTTGTCCATCAGTCAGTTTCATCTGGGTCTTGTTCTCTTTGTTCTCGTCATGTTCTCCTTCGTTGCAACCACCATTGGTCGCGTTGGGTTCTTCTTCATCCACTTCATTTTCTTCGTCTACCTCTTCATTCTCCAAGTTGTAGTAATTCATCTCAATCCATGCGTCTGGGTCTTCGCACTCCGAACTGCACTCTCTGACATCGCTGCTTCTGATGTTGTCATCTGCTTCGTCGTCTCTGCGAATGTCTCGTCGTCAGACAAAAGACTCAAATTATTTCCGCTCTCAATCCTCTTATTGAAAGTGATGGTGGCGGCATTGTAGGCTCTGGGACCCCCCTTGCCACATAGGAGTAGCAAGTGCTGAAGGTACTTCAGTGTGTTTCTTGCTTCCCTGATCCCTGTTCTCAGCTCAGGGCTCCGTTGGTACTCCATGCCACAGATGTACTCGTTGAGGTTTCCGCATGCGATGGACAGAGACACTTCCGGCCCGTGACCTTCTTGGATCAGCCGCTGTCTCATCTTTTGGAACTCCTCATGGTTGAAAGGAATTCCCTCAAGCCGCCATGGAAGCATCGATTGTTCCGATCCCAGAACAAACAAGCCTCTGCCACTGTTTGCTTCATTGTTCTCGACCATCTGCTGTGGCCTCAATCCAAAGTCTGACAGACTTGGTCGAAAAACGTCGTTTTCCATCATTCCTTCTCTCTCAGTTTCTGTTCCTCTTGGTCGCTCCCTCTCTGCCTCCTCTTAATTGGTTTCATCCTTACTCTCCTCATCAGGAGGTTCCATTGTACGCACACTTTCACTCTGTAGGCTCCGACCAGGCCTCTCTTCTGCTTCTTGATCACGTGGTTCATCAAGTCTTGGCCAAAAAGATCTTGGCGTAAGCCTCCTGTTGTCCGCTTCGGACATACACGTTCCCAAGCCAGGGAACATGGAAAAATAACGTTCGACGGGTCCACAGGGGGCACTCCTCGGGCTCACCCTGGGCTCTCCTTAGCGAGAGACACACTTAGGTATAAAAGCTTAAGATACCAGATGAAAACTAGATTAAGCAATCCAAAAACCTCAAATCCAGAAATGGAGTGGTGTCCAACCGCAAAGGTACTACTACTTTCTGGGCGTGCGCAACAACAGATCAAACCGGTTCCGACTTCAATGTTTGGGCTATTGTAACAAGCGTTCGCACGACAGGTTGGAGGGCGCAGCAGAATACACCTTACCAAATTTGAAAACGGAAACGCCCCGGTGCACTTTCGTTTTGCGCGTGTCATATACTTTGGTATATATTCCAACATGCCTTCATCACGTGGGCACAGTTGACACCATCGCATTTCGTTCGCATTTTGCCAAAGCTGCACGTGGATTCAAAAAAACACTCTGCCATGTCTCTTGCTCACAGGTTTCCCTTTCATTTTGACACTTCTTGATTTTCAGGGTCATCTCCTTGAGATACTTCAACATGAAGTTTCCAACAACGGACCTTTTCCGTATTGCCTGTGCCCGATATATTTACAAGGTTTTTGCTTACATAATTTTGGGCCGCATCGACTGGCGATTGGAAGCTGCCCAGCCACCTGAACAGCATGGGTTCCGAGCGGCGCACCGGATTGCGGAATACTTTCTGACTGCGGCAGCGGCAGCAACTGGAATCCCGCTTTGGATCAGCAGTGCGGATTTGTCCAAGGGTTTTGACAAAGTGCGATGGGATGCAGTATGTGGAAAGGGAAGATTGGTCGGCCGACGGTATTTCAGATCATCTGGCTCGAGTACTTTCAGAAATGTGCTGTGATCAATTGGGAGCAGTCTTGGGGGGATGGCGCCTCACTTGCGCGTGCAACATTGGTTCACTTGTACACACACGATGCTTTTAAAAAGTAGTTCACTTGCGCATCAAACCGACAGCATCAGCAGGCCAATCCCGAATTTTTTCCTGTTCCATACCCTATTCACATAAGAGCGAGTGGGAGCGGTTGAAGTGATCTTTTCACGTTCCGTCTGTGGTGCCCACAAAATCGAGGCATCCTGCTGTGGAACCCTTCCCAAGTAACATCCCCAAGTTAAGCAACAGAGTACCAAGTGGTGGCCAAGCTATTTCTGAACCGCTTGATTTTTTCAACTCCAATGGCCATGGCGTTCAACGATGGCGTCTACTTTTGAAAGATTGTTTTTCCGTCCTAGCTTTTGTTAAAACCAAAAAACCCGAAAGCAATCATCAATCAATGTTGCTCCAATGTTGTTCCCGCTGTCTACCGAGCGCGCGCGAAGCTGGCATCAAGGCCGCAATGTAGACGCTACCAATGTCACACACCGGCAATGCATTGGGTACGAATGGGCACAACATTTGTTCAAATTGAATTCTCATTACGTATGATCGAGTTGGCTGCCGCTGGCTGATCTCATGCCACTTTCCGTTGTCGACGCAGACTTCCGCGACATGACGGCCAGATGCGCGGTGGTTCACACTTACTTGGTCACGCATGTGCCTGTGTCCTTTCAGCGAGCTAGGCTTGACCACTCCTGGCGCCATGGCTGACCAGTGGGCTGGTCATTTGGGTCGTCCTGCCGACGAGCAACAAGCCAAAGCCAGGGCCGTTGCCAGCAGTGAACCTGACCTCGAACGAGGATTCTTTGTGCCCGTCGCTCGCTTGAGCGTCAGGAACGCGGCAGACCGCCGGCTGTTGTGCAGCATGGCTTACCCCATCTTCAAGTTTGAGGCCACCTTTCGAGATCTGTTTATATAGATACAAAATCATTGTTGGCCACTTTTTTGTAAACAAGTCCAAAAGCAAACCTTTCTATACAGTGGTGAGGGGGTCAAGGCAGGCCATTCTATAGAGATGAGGTGGGGCTGGGGGGGCTGCCAGGCCCTACGGGGATCTGCCAAGTCTGCTGGACTGGGCCTCAATGCTGTGAACTAAAGGCACACGCGCATGTAAAAGTATATAGATAAACACGCAGACTCAATGTTGGCCACATAGAAACATTTCCAGAACATTATACAGACGCTTTATAAAGACGAGGTGTGGGGACTGCCCAGTTTTAGAGAAAAAAACGGCCTATAGGCTTCCCAGACCCTGCCACGTCCCAAAGCTGTGAAGTTATTGATCCAAAGGGCAACCCACGAGTAAAATTAGTGAAATACACCAAATGTGCTTCACAACACTCATGCTTCCCATTGAATACCGGAGGCTCCATCTTGCCATTTTGGCAGGACATCTTCTGACATTGTATGGACCCGGCGATCGGTAATCCAGCAGGAGCGCTCATCTTCATCAAATTAATGATCAAACGGCTACGGATCGGATGAGTGCAGTTCACATCAACTGACAACAAAATTTAAAAATGTACACACAGTTGACCCCTCCCATTCTATAAGCCAAAAAATGGTGTGAAGCACAACTGAGTGACAGTGATGGGCTGTGTGCGGGGCGTGCTTGGCACCAGCACCGAGCAATGCTCGCTGTGTGCCGTTTGCTCGCCCGTTCGTGCAACTCCATGCGCATGATCGTGCATGGAGTGCGGTGATGTTTGTGATGCAGGTGTCTGCTTCCCCCAGCAGCCCCCTATGCATATTTTGTTTTGTGCTGCTTTAGTGCCGTTGCCAGGTTGCACACTAAACCTTAGCTGAGTTTGGACGTGAACAGCCGCCCTGTGGAGCGTGTGAGTGTGAGTGAGTGAGCTGCCCCTGGCTGGACTCACACCGCTTTCCGTTGTTGACGCTGACGCGAGTCGAAGTACGGGCACAGCCGAGCACAGCGGCACAACTGCGAGAGCTCCACGCACACTAAGGTACATGTCTTTTTTACGGGGCGTCACGAATCTGACGTGTGGCGTGGTCAAAGGGTATCGGTTTGGACTCCTGCGGCCGTTGTGCAAGCAGCACACGACAACACATGTCCCTCAAAGGCACCCAATTTTTTCATAAGTGCGATGAACCATTGAAACTGGCCACGCCCTGCCCATTGCGCTTTCCTCTGAGACACACACACACACACACACTGACCTACCCAAGCGCACGCCCAAAACGTCTTCGAACCAAAGATACACATGGGCTTCGCACTGTTTCTGTTTGCATCGCTAGTTGTACGTTTCCTTGCAAAAACAGTGCAAGTTCGACCCCATTCACTTTCCCATGAATTTGCAGGGCTGGTTGAATCTTGTTCGACACGCAAGTCAGCAAAGGCGTTAGGATCCCATCTGCAACGCCTCACGGCTCCGGCGGAAGGCACACAGTTGGGTGACCTCCGTGGTCCGGCGTAAGTGATCGGCCAAAGCACGCAAGTTTCGGGTAACGTGCTTGTTTGCATCAGCGAACGCCGTGAGGGCGCACCGATCTGGTCAACCAGCCTGCGGGCGCGGTCCCACGCAACCGGAAGCCAGGCCTGGTGATCGCCGCCACCGCAGCAGGACTGCCTGTTCAAACCCCGCCCGCTTTCCAGGCGGCCTGTAGGACGAAAACCAAATGCTTCAAGCGCAGGGCGCACACGTCCGACCACTGAGCAACAGTGCAGAACACTGTTCAACTTGTTGAAACAGGATTGAAGCCCAAGACTATGGCTATGCCGCCTATGCCTGTGCAAGAGACGCAGGACCAACAGCAACAGCACGGCCTTCAGAGTCCCTGATGTTGGGTGGACGTCGATTGGTGCACGCATAGACGCTGTATGTCTGGAAGTGATAAATAGGCAGTTCTGGGACGGAGGAGGAACAAGGGGGGGATCCTGCTCGGAATTCTGTTAGACGCGCCAAGTCACGAAATGTTTTCACAGCAAACCAAATGAATTAGGACAAGGCCTGCAGGGCTTTGGGGTCTTGGGACGTCTTGGGTCTAAAAGTGGAATGCCTGGAACACGTTCTGGAGCCGAAGAGCGCACTTCTCATGACGCAATTGAGGTCCCTTATAGACCACCCTGTTTCCACTCATCTGCACCACCAAGTTGTGTTCTTTGGTCGCATCGTTGTGACTATGCGACGGATGCAGGGAAGCAAATGTCACGTATACCAGGAGCCCCTAGTAGCGGCCTTGCTGAAAGCAAAGAAACGGCCTCATGAAGATGCCAATTGCAAAGCGTGAGGAACACGCATGCCAGTTCTTGGAAGCATGATGGGCGACAGTGGGTGAAATTACAGGTGCAACTCTCACATCGACACATAGCATCAAGAGGTGTAGCGAGAATAAAAACAAAGAAAAAAATGACGGGTTGGTTGGTGTGTGACCTTTTGGGAGTGTGTAATAGCATGTGCACATGCACACCATGCACACTGCTGCACACTGCCAAAATATTCCTTTCAGCATCTTAGCCTTTCAGACTCTTAGCCCTTCAAAAGCCCCTAGGAATCTGCAGAATACGAATGCACCATATTTTTGGCATGTAGCAAAATACAAGAACTGCAGAAACTGACTCAAAACACTAAAATAGTTTCTCTGACGAAGTTGAAACAAATGACTCAATCAAAATGGCTTATCTCACAAGCCCGCAATGCTTTGATTCGATACCGGCCACTGCTGTGGATGCTCTGGTTAATTCCTTGGTGGAAGTCTCGATTGAATTTGGCGGATCCGGCCTTGCTGCAGTTTTTGAGTGCGCTCGATTTTGCAGAGCCGCTGGCCGCAGGTAGAGCCGCTTCATTTGGTGCACTTTCCAGAGCCAAGGAGTGCAAGATCGGCAACTCTCTCTCTCTCTCTTTCATGAGTCACCGGAGCAAAAACAAAGAGGATCGCTGGAGCACTTTGCTGGATAGGAGGCCATGGCAGCCCGGAAGCAAGATGTGACAACGGCAATGCCAATCCTCCGACCTGCCTCAGAAAGACTGCCCGCCACGCTGTCCGTGCACTCAATCAAACACATTCGCAACCAACAGTGAGAAAAGAAACAATTCAGTTGAAAGGCCCTACCCTGCTGTTCGGTTCCTTGCGTTTGGCGCTTTTACTGCTCGGTTGCAACGCCTTCAGTCGAAGGCACCATGTGGCTCACATCAATTGCGCAAGCTTTGCACGTCAGGGTCTTCGAAAAAAGACAAAAAATCACCGCAAAAGCTCGCCGCACAAGAAGGACCGCCAGTTTCTCGACCGAGGTATGGGCTAGACGACAGAGGCGAAGCAATTGCCACGCGGGAAAACAGGGGAGCAAAAAAAGAACTTGCAGGCATGTGAGTGCAACTGCGCCTGACTTCAAAAACTCCGTTGCCAAGCTTAAATGTGACATGTTCTGAGTGTCTTCAACCTTCAGATGCTTGGTTTCAACAAATTCTTTAAAAAGAAATCTTGGATATCGACTCCGCATTCACAAGGCGCCATTGTCTGTTCGCAGCCTTGGTCTCAGAAGAATTCAATATCACCAGAGCATGAGGTTAGCCGGCATCAAATTTGTTTTGCAATTGTGACACATGTACAAGATTGCACCTTCCGTCAAAGGCTGTACCATTTGTTCCCCCTAAATGCACCTATCTTCTGTGACATTGTTGCACGGCTATTTGCAAGCACCCCAGAACGGAAGGAATCGTCTTTTTCAAATACCTGAGTGCCAAACAACTTGGGCTTCTGCATGCCAAACACCTCAATTCAAGCAATCTCGAATGTGGTCTGGGAGAAACAAGTGTATACACCTGTACACCCCCCATCAGTATATGGGTTCTTTAAAAAGTTAAATATATATATATGTGTGTGTGTGTGTTTAGTTTGTGACACATAACGTCAGCTTAGGGTTTTTTGTGATTCAACCATGACAATCAATACGCGAGTAGAGTCTGGAAAGTGCCTCTAAAAAGTGATAGTGAAACTTGGAATAACGCTAAAAACAATGTCGGCAGTTTTGTCAAAAGAATTGTTTTTCCTGATACTGATGACGACATATGGATGTGTCTATTGGTTTTACTGTAGGACAGGAGTGCAGTTGACGATATTTTTGCAACATGTTTATTTACACATTCGTTGGTATACACAGTTCATGCTCTCCAAGGCCGGAATTGGCAAAACATTGAGACTAGTTGACTAGCAACATCCGGCTGTTGCCTTTGAAAGCTACAGGCCTGCAGAGCAATAAGATGCAATAAGCATATCCAAGTGCCCCGGCTCACGAGGCATATGAACGCGACTCCAATTCGCATTGGGATGCAGTCGCCATGAGGGACACCAACTGGAAACAAGCAAGTGAATGTGTTTTGCCAGTGTGGATCTTGCCATCGGTAACCGAAATTTAAAGCAGGAATTGATGGTCTGGTCCAACGACTATGAAATGCCATTGCCGGACATTGTTCGTTGCAAAACGGCCTTTGTGTGCAATGAAAATCCCATGGAAAAACAAAACTGCATTAGCACAAGCTGCGTGAGCAACACTTACAAACAAACTGCAGGGACATGCACAAAACATGTTCGAATCAGGCCAAAATAACATGTTCCTCAACACAAGTCAGTTTAGAAACTAACCAACCAAGAAGAAAAGGGATCACGGAGGCATTACATTCCCAAAACATTGACAAGTCCTTCCCACATAGCCACATAGTGCGCCAAAAAAAAAGTACATATTCTATTATTCTGTATTCTCTCCAACCATGTCCTCCCATCCAAATTGCAAATTTGAGTATGGTCCGACTGCAAAAAATGGTTTGTGGTTTACATCTCTCCAGGTTGACAACGGCAAAAAATTTTAGCCTGACAACAAAGCATCGCCCAGTTCACAATATGTCTAACTACCCACATTACCAAATTTGTGCAATGCCAGTTTCCATGTTTTATCATGTTCTTGCACAGGTTCGTTTGTTTTGGATCTTGACGGCCTTGCGGTGTATGTGGGATCATCTCAACTCAACATGTAAAGTTGCACATGGAGGTAAATGTGCGCGCGACCCCTGACAGCAACACGATACACACCTCCTCTGGCTATGACCTGGCAAGTCACTGCCAACTCCCGCACTCACATCTGCTCCATGGTGTGTGCTCCGGCAATGGTTGCCGCAAGCAATTGAATGCTCATCTTGGCCAACTCTCAGGTGTTCTGTCCAGTCATGGCCTCCAACAGGCAACCTTCTCCTTTTGGTGAATGTGAACATGATGGGGTTTCTACACCTCACTTTGGGCCTGCGGTCGCATTCGTGATACCTCCGTGTGTGTATGATCCTCATGCTCAGTTGAATTGCCACGAAATGCCGTCACGCCCAGCATGGCCTGACCACGCGCTAAGTTCGAGTGGCCACAGGTGAGGTTGTGGTGGCATTCGCTGGTGGATGCGACACCACACATGACTCACGACGCTCTAAGTCACATCCGGCCTTTTCTCTTTTGGTTTCTTCCCTCAAGGGACCAAAGGCCAGGGGATGAAAGAACCACAGGACCAAACTGCGGACCAGGAGACCAAAGCACCAAGGAACCAAAGGACCAAGGGACCAACGGAGCAGGGACCTACCCAGCATTACTTTCGGTTTGGTAGCACGCTTGTATTGAACCTCGCGCTTCGGTCGCACTGATAAGTACAGATACTACACAAGTAGATCAAGGTCTCTATACATGTGTACAAGGGTGTGCAAAATGGTAACACCCAGCCTTGATGTCAAACGTTTGACTTATGACATCACCTCCTTTTGTACACTTCTAGGATTTCTGCGGGATCTACCACTTCAAGGTAGCACTGAAAAAGGGTCTCCCACACTTGTGAATTTATGTATCTTTGATACATCTTGTTCCGACATTGATACGTCATTCCCATGAAAACTTTCGCAAATTCTGTCATCTGGATACGTGGTTCAGACGGTTTCACGTATCCACAACTGTTCTCAAAATTGTAAACCTGTCTTGCAAAATAAACTCTATCGCTGTCCCAAACAATATCGTATTGTACCGTGGTTCAGCTGGTTTCACGGCACGACCTCGGTCTGAACCTCACGAAGAACATCAATCAAGCCATCAACCCTAGGTTTCTTCACAGGGTACTTTAAAACGAGCTCTCTGTAGATTCGTGGGCCACGGACTAGCTTGAGCCAGCACAGCTTTACCTCAACTTAACTCATTGTTTTCGTCATCAGGGGGATCAAGGATGATCCACCTTTACAAAGCATATACGATGTGTCAAGAGGGCCTGGCTACTCAATGCGCGCAAACAAACTGGGCATGAGATCTCGGTGTTTTTGTCTTAGTCCCTGTGCCCAAGACGAGTGCTAAGGCACTCACCCAGGACAGGCACCACAATTGCGTTGGAACGAGTCCTGTAGTGAAACCCTTTGCGGAGCTCTTCATCAAAGGCATCCGAGTCTGCGTCCTCGGTGGGAGCAATTTTATCCAAGACTGCCGCTCAAAATTACCACGCATTGAGAAGGTATTGTCTTCCGCATATACGCCCCTCCATGTGTCCGGGTCATCTAGTTTGGTGAAGAGTGTGAGTTGCTCGCAGCCACAGAAAGCTCTGATGCCAAGATATTGAAGTTTCGGCGGGACAACGACATTCCCGAAGTGATGCGCAGCAGAGAAAGGCTTCTTTGCCAATCCGTCAAATCCTGGGCGGGAGCCAGACATCGACCAGAGCCACACAGTGTGAGAAGGTGGAGCCCCAGAAAAATCAGGTGGAAGGCGTGGGCTCTCAATGCCGCTCCACAGAAGCTGCCGTCAGAGAGAGCCCGTGACCTGTCATCACTGGACATTACGAACCCAATTGTCGTTGATGCCTGACAACTTTCGAAGGCAAAGGGCGCAATTTGCGCACCTGGAGTTATTGGCTCCCTTGCCAGGACCTACCATACTGAGCGAGCAGCATTCAGCAAAGACTCTTCGACCGAATTGGACGCACCCTGGACTGTGATTTGACCAAGCGCGTGACATCCCTGAAAGACCCCATCTTGGAGACAGACTACTGGCGCAGGGTCATCCACAGTGCACTTTTATCAAGCAAGCACACTTGGCTCTGTATGCCACCTCCAGTTCTGGCAATATGGCCTCCTTGCATTCTGTTCCGAGTTGTGCCTCCAACGTTTTTTTTGCACGAGTACGGTGTGGGCGGTGTGCCCAGGTCATCATTGTAAGGAAAGGAAACACGTCATGATGATGGGGAATAAAACACAAGAAAACACCCAAAACGCAGCAAAACAAACCAAAAACAAACAGCCAAACAACAACAACCAAAACAAAACCAAAGGCCAAAAGGCCGAGTCCCCATCAAAAACAACAGTGTTTCCTCTGTACGGAGGTGAGACAGGTTTTTTTTTTGCACGGGTAGGGGCGCTATGTGTGCTGAGAGGCACAAGTCACCGAGTCGAATTCGTATGGGGAGTATGAGGAATGAGCCTGACAAACACGAGCAGCGGAACCAAACCAAACCCAAAACCACCCAAAACACAAACAAAAACCAACAACCACAGAAACAAGCAGGCTCATGTCCGTACTAGTCTAAAAGAGCAAAAGGTGCAGATCCGAAGACCAACACAGAAGTGAAACGGGGCGCTGAATTCATCTCAAGCCGCTCTCAGTACAGGACGTCCAGGACAAGACTGCATTCTGCTGCATGCTGCTTGTAGCCAGGAAGGTATCCCACCGACGGTGCACAGCGTGTGCATGTGCATGAGCAGACTGAAAGCAAGGGTGAGGTGCAAATCAGGTTCGGCTAGGTCCATGCGAAGCAAGGCACTGCACAACTTGTATCAAAGAATGCGTGCGCGCAAACGACCTTGTGGGTAGTTTCAAGGTGACCAAAACCGTGTCAATAGCACTTCACCCCTGCGAAGCAAAATTTCAGTATACTCGTGTCTTGGCTTGTTCATAGCGCACCTGGGATGTCGGTCGAGGGACTAGATAGGAGCGACAAGGGGCGTTATAGCCTCCCAGCTATGTGGAGCATCGACCCTGGACTAGCGAGAGGTGGTAGGAAGTTCCGGATTGATGCCTGGCCTCTCACTTATGCCCCTGCAATCATTCCACTTGACTTGCAATTGAGGTTTGCAGGTATTGCAATTGCGTCCATGTACGGAGGTGAGACAGGTGAGAATGAAGACAACATACAATCTAAGGGCCTGAATTCGCTACGAAAGTCTGCCAAGTGCATCTGTGCGCGAGCGAAGAGCCTGCGAAGCCAATCAAATGTGATGTCCAGCCATTGGCTCAAGAGGTTGACCACCGAAGCTGCAGGCGTTGTTCTGACCGAGCTCCAAGATATGGGCATTCGGGCCTTTTGTTGGTGCGAGCAACTAAGACGTTTCATGCCCCTCGACTGGGGAGAGAGACAAGACCATACAGGTAGAACACAATGTCTTCCTGATGTGTGACAATTTCGAAAGGCCACCTTGGGTGGAGCTCCTTCCTTCAGAAGGATCAGACTCGGACGCCTTTGACGAGGAGTTTCATACGGAATTCCCCTAAACCCAATGCAGTTCGCTAAAGAACCAAGGTGGGTGCCTCAGCACCTGTCCTGGGTAGGTAGCCCCGTTTTCAGGCATCATTTGGCACAGAGCCAGGGGGGTGCAATAATGACCTTCCTTGTGGGAAGGAACGCAGAAGAAGCAGCCGAGGAAGAAGACACAGTCGCGGAACCCACCTATGCCTTTGCGCAAGGGTTTGGACGGTTTGTCATACGCTACACTCGGCTAGCCACAGCGCTAGGAAACTTTGAGCAGGGCAGCATCCAAACAGAAAGCGCTGCAGTTGCTCACTGGCTGACCTCTGGACTGAAGGTGGCCATGGCCCGAACCTGCTCTCTCCCCGATATGGACTGACAAGGACCAACTCAGATGCTACTACTCCCAAGGCTACCCCCAGGTACAGGAAGACGATCGCCCGTACCACCAATATGGTCCGATAGTATATACAGAGGACCGGTGGGACGAGCTCTGTGAATGGCTGTCTGGTGACCCCACGCTTCGGAAGAAGCTAGAACGCCATAAGCAGGAGCTCAGAGACCAACAGGGAGTGAGCCGAGATGACTCTGTGGCTCGCAATAAAGCCCGGCGCACAGCCCCTCCCTCGGGTGGTAGCAGCTCCTCATCGGCAGCCCGCCCGCTTAACCGCAGCCAGCCTCCCCCACCGCCTTGGCGCTAACCACCCTGTCGGGCGTGACGTTTAATGTCTCCCTCTGTGAAAACACGGAAGCGAGTGCGACCCTTTTCACGAATCCCGCTCTTGAGCCAAACATAACAGTCGGTTTGACTGTATGTCTGTTCGTCCTTCTCTTCTCTGAAGAGGTCTGACTGGTCACAGTCGTCCAAAACATACTAAAAGTACAAGAAAGCATCTCCAAACACTCTCAACCAAAGCTAGGCTATACACAGCTCATCTCAAGCACTACGGCTCTATACTTAGGGCTTCTCTAGACATGCTCCTAGCCACTTCTGGTCACATTCCACTTAGTCCTGCTAAGGTGGTCAAAGCAAACACCCTCCAAGGAAGAAGATCCCTATCCAGCTCCAATCCCAAGGACAGAAAACGAAAAAGTTCCACTACACAGAGGTACTAGGTGATCCACACACTGTACAGGCGTGCTACCCACACTTTTCACACCCCTTCTTGGGTCACCTCGTACCTTCTCCTGGTCTTCTTGTCTTCTTCTTCTCTTCAATTCGTTTTCTCTGAGCAACTAGGGTTCGAGCGTCAACTAAGATCTCAACTCCTGTGGTTCGAAATGGTCTCCAGGTCGATCAAACGTCAACGAATCAAGAACGACAAGCTTCAAGCAAGTTCAAATCAAGATCCAACCAATCAACCACGCTTCAGCCAAGCAAGCCAAACAACAAAGATTCAAGGTCCCTCAGACAGCAGGGCTTCAGAGAGCTGCACTGGGCCAGCTCTTCGCCTCTGCTTCTGTCATCACGGGGACCCTGAAACCATACAAGGTCTCAAGTGGTCACCTGACAGGTCAAGCGAACGAAGGTTCCTGAAAACAAAACCTGTCACACTCAACGTGCCAAAAGCTTCACACAGCAAGTGAAGAGGAAGCTAGCCAACCCTTTTAGCTACACCTCTGTTACTTTTGAACTCACAGTTCAGGAAGCACATCTTGAACTCCAAACCCTTTCAACTGTAACCAATCGACTCGGTGTCACAGTCCCAAAGTCCACAGCAAGCAAAGGAAACTAATCAACCCTCCTAGTTACTACCCTCTGCTACTGTTGTGCATGGTCCATGGCGCAACTGCAAAAGACATCCCTAATTCTCACAGCGCTCAACCCTTGATCTCTTCTTGATCCCACTCTCCCTGAACCCCTGACCTCATCCTTTTTCGTCCTGGCAAGTTCAGACATAGCAATGCACAAAACTTCAACCCTTCAAGATCACACACGTGCATTCCCTTGACTCAACAAGAAACTTGAACAAGACATCAGGAAGTTCAAGTGAAGGTCAAATGAAGTTCAAACTGAATCTCACAAGATCAAATCGAACAACTGCAAATCGAATGTCAAATCCCTCAGAGCAAACCCTTTTCACCAAGGTGAGCTGGCCGCAGTCAAAGATGGCCTTGAAAGTCGATCTTCTTAGGATGCTACATCCCCAGAAGTCAAATCACCATGATCTTTAAAAGATCTAGATGTCACCCTGGCCGATCTCAGCCCAGCTCCATGATCCATCTGCCAGCCTTACCCTTTTGTACCCCGGGGCTGATGGTGCAGTCGGAGCACTGGTTCCTCCTGGCGCCGTGGGCGTCTGAGGAGTACCAAAGACTCCACCTCCAAATGTCGGCGGTGGGAACACAGGACTTGGCGGAAAAGCTGATGGACTTGGCGGGGTCAAAGATCCTGGCATCAACTTCGGCTGGACCGGATGCGCTCCCGTGCCCAGCGTCGCTTGCGGCCCCGTCATCCCTCCTGGTGCACCCTGAGCTGGAACATTTCCACTTGCCGGTGCCATCGGGGGCGGTGGCAATTTCGCTGCTGCAGCCTTTGGTTCATCTGGCTTCTTGGACTGCAATTCAACCAGCTTCTGCAGGTGGCCACTTATGGCTTTCAAGTGAACCTCAAGGCCGTCAATGCCTTCGGATGAGGTCTCGGCAATGCGGAAGATGTTGCTCAGCTTGTTGGACCATCTTGGCCGTGGACACCACAACATCCTTCATCGACTGGTTGACCGCCTTGCCTGGGCCGGCCAGCTGCCAAAGCATGTTCTCGAGAGTCCTATGGGTTTGCTTCTGATTCGCCTTGGAATCGTCCACTGCAACCCTTGTCGCACTCTGCAATCCAGTAATACTCACAGAGAGCTCGTGGGCCTTTTCGGCCAGCACATTGAATTGCTTCTTTGAGCTGGTATCGTTCTCCTGAAGCTGGGTCATGAACTCCGACATGTGAGCATATAGATCACCCAGCTTGGAAAACCTGCCGATGCTCCACCTCAGAAGGTCGTGCAAGTAATCCGCCGAGCTAGCGCCGTGCCTCTTGCCGATTCTGGCAAGGAGCTCATCGGAGCGAGATCGCTCGTCTCTGGCTCCACTAGGCCTTGAAAATATACAAAAGCCCAAAAGCCGGCACCCGCTCGGAGCTGTTGCTGCCGGATCACCATTGCATGTCTTCGGATGCCCAGCTCCCGATAGCTCATGCCGGATCGTGGTCCGTGGTCATCGGGAAGTCGAGTCTCATCGAGCTCAGTACCCGGAGCTTCACTGTGGAGTCGGATCACCTGATCCATCTCAGATTGGATGCCATAGACAACTTCCTGAGCCGCATAGGCTGCTCGGTGCCAACGCTCCGCTTCAGCTTTGGACACCTCGAAGCATGTGTTGGACACCAGGTCCTCCGGAGGCTCTGCTGACCCCACGCTAAGCGCCAACAAGTTGTCAAGTGGCACTTCCAAGAGGTCGACATCGACCATCAATGGTCCAGTGACCGTATGCCCACGCATGTTGGGATCTACTCCTCCCACAACAGTCGAAGGAGTGGCCGGTGGACCAGCAGGTCCAGATGCCTTTGGCGAAGGCACGGGAATCTCATTCACTTCCCCTGCAGCCGCGGCAGCAGGTGCCTCACCCGACACGATCTCAACCTCTGGGCGCTCAACAGTGGCCATGACGCTCCCAAACACAAAGTGCGCAAAGCAAAGCTCGAAAATCACACAGCTAGGCTGACAGGCTGTTGAATTGAGCATGGAAACACGACAACTGAACATGTCTGACACTCAAACCCCTGATCTAGCCACTCATGGTTAGCTACTCCTTATTGCAGCTCACATCAACGGTTTCCAATGTCCTCAAACACAAACAAACAACCCCTTCACCTGGCGCAAGGCCGCCAGTAGACTTCCTTCTGCTGCCTTCTTAAGCAAAAATGGCCGCGGGCGTTCATCACTCAGTTCCACTGTCTCAAGACACATAGAACAGTCTAAACAAGGAAAAAGTGTCACAACAAAAGGTTTCTACAGTTCAATCATCTCAATTTCCTTAGGAAAGAGGTAGCTATCCGGACATTCGGTGAAGCAAACAGAATTCCTCAGTGAATGCTCATCCAGATTCCAAGAAACGTGCACAACACAAATTCCGCAAAACTCAAAACACTGCACCACAGAACAGAAGGCTCCTAAATCAACAAGAAACAGTCATCCTACACCTCCGAACCTAGTCGGACCTCAACGACTGCTCTCGGACACGTCCTTCCACTAAAGTTCTGTCAACTTAGCAAGAGGTTCCAACGCCACACGCTGCACACAAAAGGCAACCGAAACTCTTCCGAACTCATCCGGACAGATCCGAACACAGACGGACAACAACAAAACACACAAAACAGATTCAGAAACTCTTCAAAACGACTTTTGACTTTGGAAAACTGTTCCGGAAAAAGCACAATCGACAAAATTCAAATTTCAACAGACGCAATGCCCAAATCTTCCGTCGCCTTTCCGAGCACCAACGGACGAAGAATGCAAGAAACACGCACGATGAGCATACTCCCCTTCTCGAACTGAACGTGCACCGATCGGAAGTTCGTCGTCATCGGCGTCTCGAGACAAGCCCCTCAACAATGTTGCCTTATCTTCATCCAAACCAGGTACAAGTCCTACAGCATCGCAGAGGTTCAGCCACATCTCAATGAGCTTGCAACTCTTCGTAAGACCGTCAGACGGGTTGGAGACACCTTCCCAGTGTTCCAAGGTCAAGCGACGTCGGCGATGGAGGTACTTCACATAATGTGCTCTCAGTTCCATGTGTTTCACACGTCGAAGTAGACCCTCCATGGTAGAAATGGAAATAGCCGCTTTCCCATCGTTGTATAAATGCAACTTCATGCTTCCTGTGGTCTTGGCTGGCATGCCTATCTCGTCAAGAGGGATCCCGTCACGCGCTGTCTCGATCAACATCCCCAGAGCTACAAGTTCTTTGCTAGCCTCCGTGATGGCGATCGCTTCTGCCTCTGCAGACGACAAAGCGGGAACCTCCTGTCTCCTACTAAAGCACTTCAAGCAGCATCCACGCCAAGAGATCACAGCAACAGACACGCTGGTCACATTCCAAGAAGCATCACAAAAACCTACAACGACCCCTTCTTCAGTCAACACGGGTGGTGAACTAGCTGGCATCTGCTGTACATAATGCAAATGACCCTTCAACCAACGAAGAAAGCTACGAAGACAAACCTCCGCGGGGACATGGGGCTTCGACTGAAACCTACTCAAAAACCCAACAGGAAAAGCAAGGTCTGCCCTGGAGAGCGCTGCCCAGGCGAGTTGTCCCAAGACCCTACGGTAGCGCTGGGCTTCCGTGGCGGACAGTTCGGACGTCCCGAACTTTTTCTCTGCATCTTTAAGCAGCTCCTCCAGTTTGGGCATAGCCGAACCAGTGGATTCTTTGAGCTTCTCTTCCCATGACACGAAGGTTCCCTCCACGTAGCTTCGAGACACTCCAAAATACAAACACTCCTCACCATCGTGGAGCCTGTAGATTGTGCGGCCTAACTCCTCAAGGAGTCCTTTCTTCCCAGACGGAATACTCCCCGTGCGCTTGATTTTCCAGATCTTTTGAAGTGCACGCAAGAAGTTCTCACCTCCTTCAACGTCGTTGCTGGCTATAAGCAAGTCGTCAACGTAAACAAGGACCAGCAAAAACTGAGTGTCGGTCTTCACTCTAAACAACGTTGATTCAAAGGTCTCGTCTCCGCCCAAGTCACGGATCGTCCTCTGAAGCTCTAAGAACCACAACAAAGGAGCGCGTCTCAAGCCATTCATGGCCTTCTTCAGCCACAAGATGACTCGTTGGCCCTTCACAGTGATGTTCGCAGGAAGCAAAACCAAATCACACGCATCAGCTTCAACAGGTGCATACATGAACGCTGTCGACACGTCAGCTGTAAGAAGGCTCACGCTTTCAACCACTGAGAAGGCAAGGACCACTCGCAGTGAGTCTAAGCTACTTGTTGGGGCATAGATGCCAGATCGAAAAGCGCTTTCAGCACCAGAGGCATAATTGCGAACGACCAACCGGGCACGACAGAGGATTGCAGTCTTTTGGGTAAAAACCCACCTCGCCGTGAGGGTTTGCACTTCATGCTCAACTGCGATGGCGCGACCCTTCTTCTCAGGATAGGTGTCACCAACTTCCAATGTCTCCAGTTGCACCATTTCTGTGCGAATGCCTTCGACCACCTGGTCATGTGCTATGGGGCGCCCTGTCAACTCATCACACACCCCCTCGGCGATCTGTACATCGATTTGGTTTCCCCCAAACTGGACAGAGATGGAAGAACCTTGACCTTCTGCCTCGACTTCACCCACAACCTCATCACACCTGGAGGTACCTGCCAAGAACTTATTCATTGCCTCGTTCTGGGCGTGCTGGATGACTCGATCCAAGATCCTGTCAAGGTCCATAGGTTCTCCACCCCCTTCTGGAGCTAAGCTCCCATCTGGCAAAGGAATTTCGACCTCCATGTCTCCTTCTTCACCTGGAACCTCCCCACCTGCACCTGCACCACCTGAGTCCTCAAGTGGCCTCTTCACTGACCTCTCCGGATCATGAACTGGTGGCGGAGGAAGAGCTTGTTCGCCACTTCTGGGATCAACATACGCACCCGCAAGCAGAGGAAACAAGACATTCACGTCATACCATGGTGATTGGTCCCTACCTCTGAAAGTGTGACCCTTGATCACTTCTCTCACTCCAGTGGAGTCAACAGAAACAGGGTAAACCAAACAACCACCACCTGTGCTGTACCTGGCCCCCAAATAAGCACCAAGCACCATCCTCTGACCTTGCCACTTCTGTGCGTGAACTGGCTTCACAAAACCCATGATCCCAAAAGGAAAAGTTCGTGGTATCTGACCTCCTCTCTTCTCTCTCAGAGATTCCAAAGGAGTGCCACCCCACTTGCGCTCACAAAAACCATTGAAAGTCCTATAGGTGTACCCAACCAGATACCCCATCAGAGGTGATTCCAAAGCCAACCTCATGCCTAAATGAGCTTCCAAAGCCAACCAATTGGTGAACAAACCTTCTTTCATGATCCCCACAGCCCGTTCTACACCTTTTGCCTGTGGACGATTGCCTGAAATGTTCCTCCAATGGAAGCCTCGACAGTTGGACTCTCTCAGAGACCTCTGCATCAGGTTCAGCAAGTAGGCTTCGTTGTCAGTGGCCACTTCCAAAGACAAACCTCCAACACCGATCTCATTCAAAACAGAGACAGTGGACTTCACGTCCTTCTCCCGGTCACCGCCTAAAACCACCATACCAATCATGCCAGTCTGAATCATGAGCAGAACCAACACCTTCCAGTGCCTTCCACCTACAAACATGATGTCAGCTGCAAGATCACATGCGCTTGACTCCTGGTCCTTTCGTCTCCGTGCGGGCGTTCGACCTCTTGCCTGAACACGCGCATCACACCCTCGGTCATACGGCCAATGTCCTCGACACTCATGCTCATACAACAAACTGCCCTCCAGCTCGGGTGATGGATCCTCCAAATCCGACGAATGTGGACCTTCAGGGTCATAATGGGGCAACTCCAGGTGGTTCATCGACATCGGAACCTGCCTCAACCATCGGACCTTCGGCCTCCGCCTCCGGACCTACCTGATCGGGGATGGAAGGAGTGTACTCCTCCATGTCATCACTCTCCAAATCCACGGTTTTCGGTATATAACCCACGGAACATCCGGACCCGTTCGGACACCTCCGAACCTCCCGGAATCCCTTCCTGGTTCCTCCAGAACGCAAGCAAAGAAGCAAAATCCGTCTCGGATCTCCCAAAAACCTCCGACAAAGCCTCCGGATCCCCGTCCGGACCTTCGGAAAAGAAGTCAAAATCCAAAAACTGGCTCTCACAGCTCACAAAAGAGGAGTTCGACTCAACCTCCCAGGTGTCAAACTCTGAAGTGAAAGAGGCAAAATCTCCCTGATCATCCTCATTCCCCTTCTCCAGCGTATCGGGCTCACAATCAAAAGACAAAGTTGGAAAAGAAACAGGCTCATCACCACAAAAACGAAACATACGACACACATACGAAAACGACTGCAAAGAACCAGGCTGAGTGCACATCACTTCTCGACCCTTAGCTCTGGACTTCCCTGCCTTAGAAACTGGTCGTGCCTGTTCAGTCACTGCATCGTTTTGCGTTTCACTCTCGTTTCTGTCGTTTCTGTACTGCGTTCTTCTTCTGGGTTCGATGGGGGACCTTTCACCTCATCAACCTCCATTGGAGCACGACCTTTGGTCGCTTTGCCTCCGCGTCTGGCCTGACTAGACTTTGAAATCAGATCAACCTTCAACCACAAAGCACGTTCACAGATCCTCAAAGGAAAGTTGGGGCCCTGACCATTCTCGAGGACACTCTCTCGTGCTCCTCCAAGGCGAGTCAACCATCCTGTCTCTGACAGGGCATAGCAGCTGATCACATTCAACTTGATTCGAGCTACCACTACTCGCTGCATGACTACAGGGGTCTTACCTACCTTGAACTCAAGGTCTACCATCCCTGCAGTGGGAAGAATATGATCCCCTGCACCTCTCAGGATTGGAGCTGAACCTGGGTACCAGTACTTCACCTTGTAAAGCTTCAACCATTCCTCAGCAACAATGCGACAAGTGGCACCTGAATCGGCAAGCCAATGGGTCTTGAGATCCTTTCCCAAGCCCTGAGTACTCAACAAGTACTCGAGAGGATGAGTGACACTGTGAACTACCGGCTCAGAATTGGAAGTGGTTGCCCCCTCAGTACTCGAACTTTTCGAAGTCACTACCATTGCTACTTGGTCTTCATCCCCAACCAAGCCTTCCTCGGGGTCTTCAAACTCCCATTCGCCCTCTTCATCTTCGTCCTCAAGCTCTCTCAACTTGCCTCCTTTCTTTCCTTTGCCCTTGCCCTTGCTTTTGCTCTTGCCTTTTCCGTTTCCTTTGGATGGAAAAGACTTCTTGCCAGGATCTGCTCCAGTGTCCTTGGTGTTCTTGGACGGTCTCTTGTCAGGATGCTTCTCCCAACAATCTGAGGCCACATGGCCGCTCTTCCCACAGTGTTTGCAGCGCTTTGGTTTGGGGCACTCTGATTGCATATGACCAGGGTCTCCGCAGTTGAAACAACCCTTGCTTCGAATGGGAGAACCTTGAACAGCATGTGCCCTTTCCATGGTTCCAGTAGCACGACTGCGGATGTAATACTCTGTCACTGCTCGCCAAAGCTGCTGGACAGTCCCTGCACCGCTGATGAGTTGCACATGTTCAGCTACCTTTTCAGGCAAATTCCTCAAATACAGCAAAAACTGATCCCCCTCATTGATCCTCAAATCAACCAATGCTCTAGCCATCACACTTGCCTCAAGCATACTGTGAAATGATTCGATCTCGGTCTGGATCTCTCGAAGAACATCAATCAAACCATCAATTGACGGTTTCTTGACAGTGAACTTCAAAACAAGCTCTCTGTAGTAAAGGGCCTCCTGCCTACTGTAAATTGAGAACTCTCGTCGAATCAATCTGAACAGTTCATAGCCGTTTGCATCAGCTGCCCCTCGGGCCATGATTTGATTGCGGATCATGTGTTCAATCTTGGGGTATCCTGTGAAGGCCTGCTGAATCAGATGAAAAAGTCGCCTTGCCCTGAGCTCCTGATCTGCTCCTCGCAAGACAATAGGCTCTTCCATGCGAAGTGCCTCCCTCAACTCTGGGCCATACTGATCGTGAATGAGCGCCAGCCAACTCCTAGCTTCTCTGCCCAATCCCTGAACCCAGAAAGTTCTCGAGACCTGCTAACCCACTGCTTGAACGAAGGTAGTGGCATTGCTGGGATCCACTTTGTGTCCATTGTGAGTCGTTCACGTTCAGGGACTCCAACAGGTGGTTGCTGGGGTTGTTGTGGCTGCTGTTGTTGGTTTCCTCGTCTCATAACATCGATCAAAGTCTGTCCCAATTGCAGCTGTTGTTGCGTCAAACCTGCCAAAACTGGATCTACTCCCTGAGCTTGTGGGGGATGAGGTGGTGGAATGTTCCAGTCCCAGTTTGGTGGAAGTCCATAGGTGGCATCTCGTTCCTGTCCAGATCCTCCAACACCAGAAACATCTTGTGAAGACCTACCACCATCTCCTGATTGACCTGCAGTCACCCCACCTCCAGAATGGACTGAAAAATCTCTATAAGGCTGACTCATTGGATTCGCCTGAGTCACATCTCGCTGGCTTCCAGGACCAGAATGCCAACTCTGCCAAGGATCTCTCGCTTGCAAAGGGTCAAAACTCAGTGAAGACTGACATGCATATGGTGGTCCAACACTCAAACCAGGTGCGTTCGCCAAAGAAGGAACCAAAGACGAACTAGGTACCACACTTGTATGATCTTGACCTTCTGCACTTGGACTCATTGGAAAAGTCGTCTGAGGTCCAGGGCTCACTCCAGGCAAACTCGAGGCTTCAGCCGGTGGTCCAAGCGTCACAGCTGGACTCGTTGGAGTCGCATTCTCCATGGCTCACAAAAAGGGCTCAGAGAAAACCCTACAAACAGTTCTCCGTTCTCTCAAAGCGTCTGCCCCTCACCCCTAGGATCCTCGGGGCTCCGCTACCATGTGAAAACACGGAAGCGAGTGCGACCCTTTTCACGAATCCCGCTCTTGAGCCAAACATAACAGTCGGTTTGACTGTATGTCTGTTCGTCCTTCTCTTCTCTGAAGAGGTCTGATTGGTCACAGTCGTCCAAAACATACTAAAAGTACAAGAAAGCATCTCCAAACACTCTCAAGCAAAGCTAGGCTATACACAGCTCATCTCAAGCGCTACGGCTCTATACTTAGGGCTTCTCTAGACATGCTCCTAGCCACTTCTGGTCACATTCCACTTAGTCCTGCTAAGGTGGTCAAAGCAAACACCCTCCAAGGAAGAAGATCCCTATCCAGCTCCAACCCCAAGGACAGAAAACGAAAAAGTTCCACTACACAGAGGTACTAGGTGATCCACACACTGTACAGGCGTGCTACCCACACTTTTCACACCCTCAGCATTGCAAAGTTCGACCGATTTGCGGACCTGGAGGTCAAGGTGTTCGGGTGTTCGATTGAATTTTTGCATCTGGCCACACAGACCTATTTGGAGGACCCGATTTGGGACAGACTGCAACAGAGTATGGAATACTGCATAATTTTTAAGGATTGCAGCGAAGTCCTGCCCTCGCAGGAACTCGTAGAAGGGTATCCTATCCACAAAGTTCCGCTTGCTGTCCATGTCCCCATGAATCCAGAAAGCGCGGTCCCCGAAGGGGCTTTCGCAGGAGTGCCACGCCTACGTCATGTCAGCATAGAGTCAGGTATTAGCCTTATTGGCCCAGAAGCATGGCACTCATGCCGTCAGCTCCGAATTGTCAAACTGCCGTCAACAGTCGTTAGCATTTCTGACAACGCATTTCGAAGCTGTAAACTGCTCAACAGTGTCACTGCCCCTGGTTGCCGAGAGTTTGGCTACAAAGCTTTTGATGAGTGCTGTTCACTGCAGTGGGTCTATACCACTGAAGGAATTGCCAACCGGTTTAGCAGCTCCACCAAGTTTGGGCATTACCTCTTTCGAGCCTGCATCAACCTTGCCGAATTTACCCTGCAAGTGAGTCCCTTGAAGCGAGCTGCCGTCACAACCCACTGCCAGCGAATTGGCTCTAGGTTGCCTCAGCTCTACAGGGATAGCCACATTAACACTAACGCAGGGCTTTAAAGTCATAGGAGCGCATGCTTGTGACAACTGTCACCTGCTCAAGAATGTTGACCTTTCTAACACACAAATCGAATAAATACAAGAATTTACCTTTGTGCACTGCACGAGCCTCAAAGAAGTTCGTCTCCCGAGGACACTCCATACGATTCGAGTCAAGGCCTTCATGAACTGTGCGGCCCTGCCAGAACTTGCGAAACCCTCCCTCACTCAAATACATAGCGAGTAGAGCTTTCTTGGACTGCACTGCTTTCAAGAGGCTGGTCAAGTTGCCAGGCCGACACAAATGGCGAGGGGTTTACGCCGAAGAAAATGCTTTCGCCATCTGCCCAGACATGAGATGGCCGCCATGGCTACACATGATTCCGGACACGGGATATGTCTCTGGTTTAGCCTGAAGTAACCCTGTCTAAATGTAACAGCCTGTGGTCTTCCCGCAATCCATCCAGTCTGGGCGCGAGCCTTAGCTCGGGTCCGGCCAGGTCAACTTTCGCCCTTGCGCACCGTACAATCCATACGTACATGCATTTTATAAGCCAAGGGAGTAGATGGCAACTGACGCTCTGCACTAGGGCTGGTTGAAACTACACATCTACCCTGCAACTCTAATGGCTCAAGCTAGTGACTTGCAAGAGTGAGCATGCCAGCTGATACGCCTAGGCCCAGCCCTCGCTGCAGTGAAGAAGGGATGGTGGCCGAGACCTGCGCCTTCCTCACGCTGGCAGGAGAGAAGCTGCCCATTGAGGCAGATCTGAATGCATATACCGGCATTCGGGGTTTTGAAAATGCCGTATTAACAGAGCTCCCCTATTTAGGATGCAGTAGCACCCTTGGGTGTGAGTTGCAATTTGTGCAAACAGACACCCACCAAGTCCTAGCAGACCCCATACAGAGCAAACTGAGAGCCAACCGCTGCTACTATGTGATTGCTCGGCCATGTTTTGTAGAAGCAGCACACAAAGGGCAACTCAAAGGGGAAGCCAAGGCAATCAGAGTGCCACGTGGTAGGAATGATAAAATCCCACCGCAAGCCTTCTCCTTTCACACGGAAGTCCGTCATGTCCTAGTTGAACCCGGTATGCGGATTGTAGGAGAAGCTGCGTGGAGAAGTTGTCGACAGCTGCAAGTGGTCCACCTGCCAGACACGGTAGTCAGCCTGCTGCATGGTGCCTTCAGCCGCTGCCGAGTCTTACGCGTAGTGATTGCCCCTGGCTGCCAACATTTTGGCGCTAAGGTGTTCGAGGAGTGTTGCTCCCTAACACAAATAGGAATGACGCAGTGCCCTAACAATATACTCGCCCCCCAAGCACAATTGCGGCCCCGTGCGTTTCAAGGATGCACGGCCCTACAGCGCCTCGACTTAGGTAAGGAAGGGCGAGGTCCTACATATCTGAACCGAAGACTGCCTGACTGCTGTTTCCTGGAAGCAGGCATCGTCGCACTCTATCTGTCGTCAGATTTTAACAGGATAGGGACGGCCGCGTGCGTGAGCTGCCAACAACTGCAAACTGTGGATTTGTCCCAAACGCGTGTCAGTGAACTTTTGGGCTCAACTTTCGCGTACTGCTCACAGCTACAACAACTCAGTCTTCCCCAAAATTTACGAATCATTGAACAAGAAGCCTTTCTCAAATGTACCTCGCTGCAAGAAGTCTGCATCCCGTCATCCCTGCTTTACATCGCGAGGCGTGCTTTTGCAGGTTGCACGCAGCTTCGAGCAGTTCGTAAAAAATGGAAAAGCACAACATGGCGAGGTACCTATGCCCGGGGCAATGCCTTTGACAAATGCAAGCAATTGGACAAGCCCCAGTGGCTCGATTCCTGCCGCCAAATGCCAATGACCAATGGAGGGAAGACTTCCACGAAGCCATACTTTAGACTGGCAACGCTCGGACGACAGTGGGGATGGACTGCTGTTCTGCTGTCTCGATTTTGTGAGCCAGGCTCAAGAAAGCTCAGGCCATCATTTCGGCCTCACTATCAATATTTCAGTGAGCCTGCGGGAATGAGAGCCTTAGCTTTCGCTCCTAAGAGGCGGGTGGTAGAGAATGGTAATGGAAGGTTGCCAGGGGGAACCTTGTTCTCCTTGCAGCGGCCACGCCATGACCATTGCTGTACAAAGAGGCACAAGTACCATGCTAGGATAGGTCCACGTTTCACTGGTTTCACACGGGCCTTGCACGCAACAGGAGAATGTTCGCATTTTAGCCCCTCTCTTTCTTTCTGGAACAGAGAGAACCGCTTTGGCACTCCTTGAATGCTAAGGGGTGCAAAGGTGACCTCCCTTCGGGGGGGATGGCATCACCTTCGTCAGCAAGCTCCATTCGTTTGCCTCTGCCTCCACTGTCTGACCATCGACACGCCTCTCGTCTCGTTCGTGCAATCAGTTGAAGGGGTTGTGCAACGAGATGGGCCTTTTCCACGGCTTGTTTGGCAGAGCAACAACTGATTTCCCTGGGCAAGGATCAGACTGGCTGACAACAAACTATGCAGCTCCTGCAAAGCACCCAATTATCACTTTCGCCACTCGATGCAGTGGCCCTCTTGGTCACAGTTTTGTGGGTGGGGCGAGGCCCCTTTGATTGGCTCCGCTGCACTCCGCTCTTGCGCTGACCTTGCCGACCGACTTTCGTAGTGAATTCAGGCCCATAGTTAGTACACAGTCAGGTTTTGCCTTTTTCAATTGTCTCACCCTCGTACAGAGGAAACACTTTTAGATGAGGGGGAACCGGCCTCTGGCCCTTGGTGGTGCTTTGGTTTTTTGGTTCTGGTTTTTGTTTGGTGGGTTTTTGTTTGGTTTTGGGGTTGCTTGTGTTCTTTTCCCCCTCATCATGTTGTGTTTCCTTTCCCTTCAATGATGACCGGGGCACTCCGCCCACACGGCGTCCGCACTCGTGGAGGAAAATCACTTCGTTCGTATAATCAGTTGTATGGGTTATACTGCGAAAAGGGAATTTTCCTTGGCTGGACTGGCACTGCAACTACTGACTTCCCTGGCAAGAATCAGTACTGCGACAGCCATGATGAGTCTCTGGCTAAAAGCTGCTATACTCTGACTGCCACTCGATGTAGTGGCCATGTGGTCACGCTTTTGACGCTAGAACGAAGCCCTACCAGTGGCCAGAGACACACCTGGCGCAGCCAGGGGCGCTCCCCTTTCCACACCACGCGCCGAGAGAAGCAAAGGAAGGAGTGGATCCACACACCGAGTGACGTGGGACCGAACCCATTCATTTCCACCAAGGAAGTACAGAGTAACCCGTACAACCCAAGTGGACGTGGAGACGGACCCATTCATTTCACCCAAGATCAACCAAATGCCAAGTAGGGGTGAATCATCCATGAACAGGTGCCCTCAGAGAGACACCATCCTGTTACATGCAAGGCCCGTGTGAAACAGGTGAAACAAAAACGGTCTACCCTAGCATGGTTCTTTGTACAGGATTGGCTGACTCCCACAGACGAGGAACTAAGGTTCTCCCCTGGGCGCCAATCGCCTAAAGACCACTGGCGCGTGCCAAATCCGGCCGAGAGCTGAGGCTCACATCCGGGATGGCTCACTCACGGCGGACGAAAGGCGAAAGAGGCACCCACTTGACACGTTCAGTTCTTAGCCCTTGGTCAGTCATGGCCACCAATGGAGGCATCAGTGATTCCCCGATCACGTCCATCTCGACGTTGGAAGTTGGCCACAAGATCCTGGTATGAACACAGGAAGCGTTAAGCATGACATGGCTCACCCTAACCATTGCATTACTTGCACTTCCTGGAATTGACGATGCGTAGAGCGTGCAGTTCTTTGGGCTGAACCTGAGAAATGCTCCTCCTGGTTGTCTCAATTGGAGCGCCACACTCTGTATATTTATCAATGCATTCGGTGGGTTTTGGATGGTTACATCATGACACGGACTAATACATGCGTCCACAGCAGCGCAGCTTCGTCCATTCAGGCAGATCTGCACGCGTTGCACACTGCGCCAGGCAGGAACTCAGGTTTCCACCTGGAGTGCAGTATGCTTGGTTTGTACGTTGTTTGTCAAGACGAAATGCCTTATTGTTCTCTATCTACTTGGAATACAGGGAGTGACAAGCATGACATCGCCCCCCTAGCCTAAGCTTTGTCTACTTGCACATCCTGAATTTGCGCAATAACATAAAACCAGAACAGAGACAAAAGGTTAAGATCTGATACGTGCTCTTGGAGAGAAGACTACCTTAGACGAACCCTTGTGCGAAAGGCTAGTTCGAAAGAACTGCCGAATCTTGTTAAGCACAAACAAGGACAGACAAGGATGAGCCCTCTTGGCGTATCTGGCAATTTTAACTTCGTGCGGAAGGGCCAAGTAAAGACTTTGACGCGACGGGCTTGGAGCCCACCGGCGGCGAATGAATGGCCTCAAGGGCCTTTGACATGAGGGCGCACTCTCAACACTCGCATGCCTGGCCACAAAATCCTGGTATGAACACAGGAAGCGTTAAGCATGACATGGCTCTCCCTAACCATTGCATTACTTACACCTCCTGGAGTTGACGATGCGTAGAGCGCGCAGTTCATTGGGCTGAAACTGAGAAGTGCTCCTCGTGGTTGTCTCAATTGGAGCACCACACTCTTTATATTTACCAACGCAATCTGTGGGTTTTGGATGGTTACCTCATGACACGGACTAATACATGCGTCCACAGCAGCGCAGCTTCCTCCATTCAGGCAGATCTGCACACGTTGCACACCGCGCCAGGCAAGAACTAAGGTTCCCACCTGGAGTGCAGTATGCTTGGTTTGTACTTTGTTTGTCAAGACGAAGTGCCTTATTGCTCTCTGTCTACTTGGAATACAGGGAGTGACAAGCATGACACAGCCCCCCTAGCCTAAGCTTTGTACTACTTGCACATCCTGAATTTGCGCAATAACAGAAAACCAGAACAGAGACAAAAAGTTAAGATCTGATACTTGCTCTTGGAGAGAAGGCTACCGTAGACGAACGCCGAATCTTGTCAAGCAGAGACAAGGACAGACAAGGGTGAGCCCTCTTGGCGTATCTGGCAATCTTAACTTCGTGCGGAAGGGCCAAGTAAAAATTTTGACGCGACGGGCTTGGGGCCCACCGGCGGCGAATGAATGGCCTCAAGGGCCTTTGACATGAGGGCGCACACTCAACACTCGCATGCCTGGCCACAAAATCCTGGTATGAACACAGGAAGCGTTGAGCATGACATGCCTCACCCTAACCATTGCGTTGCTTACACCTCCTGGAGTTGACGATGCGTAGAGCGTTCCGTTGTTGGCCACAAGATCCTGGTATGAACACAGGAAGCGTTAAGCATGACATGGCTCACCCTGAACGTTGCATTACTTACACTTCCTGGAATTGACGATGCGTAGAGCGTGCAGTTCTTTGGGCTGAACCTGAGAAATGCTCCTCCTGGTTGTCTCAATTGGAGCACCACACTCTGTATATTTATCAATGCATTCTGTGGGTTTTGGATGGTTACATCATGACACGGACTAATACATGCGTCCACAGCAGCGCAGCTTCGTCCATTCAGGCTGCACGCGTTGCACACTGCGCCAGGCAGGAACTCAGGTTTCCACCTGGAGTGCAGTATGCTTGGTTTGTACGTTGTTTGTCAAGACGAAATGCCTTATTGTTCTCTACTACTTGGAATACAGGAAGTGACAAGCATGACATAGCCCCCCTAGCCTAAGCTTTGTACTACTCGCACATCCTGAATTTGCGCAATAACATAAAACCAGAACAGAGACAAAAGGTTAAGATCTGATGCATGCTCTTGGAGAGAAGACTACCTTAGACGAACCCTTGTGCAACTGCCGAATCTTGTTAAGCGCAAACAAGGACAGACAAGGATGAGCCCTCTCGGCGTATCTGGCAAACTTAACTTCGTGCGGAAGGGCCAAGTAAAAACTTTGACGCGACGGGCTTGAAGCCCACCGGCGGCGAATGAATGGCCTCAAGGGCCTTGAAATGAGGGCGCACTCTCAAGACTTGCATGCCTGGCCACAAAATCCTGGTATGAACACAGGAAGCGTTAAGCATGACATGGCTCTTCCTAACCATTGCATTACTTACACCTCCTGGAGTTGACGATGCGTGGAGCGTGCAGTTCATTGGGCTGAAACTGAGAAGTGCTCCTCTTGGTTGTCTCAAATGGAGCACCACACTCTTTGCATTTACCAATGCAATCTGTGGGTTTTGGATGGCTACCTCGTGACACGGACTAATACATGCGTCCACAGCAGCGCAGCTTCGTCCATTCAGGCAGATCTGCACACGTTGCACACCGCGCCAGGCAAGAACTAAAGTTCCCACCTGGAGTGCAGTGCGCTTGGTTTTGTACTTTGTTTGTCAAGACGAAGTGCCTTATTGCTCTCTGTCTGCTTGGAATACAGGGAGTGACAAGCATGACACAGCCCCTCTAGCCGAAGCTTTGTGCCACTTGCACATCCTGGTTTTGCGCAATAACAGAAAACCAGAACAGAGACAAAAAGTTAAGAAGAAGACTCTGCCTCTGATGCTACCGGTCAGCTGAGCGATCGCCCAGGTTTGCGCTCCCGGTGCCAGTGGGGATTGCTGAACCACCAGAAGCTGGCACTGAGGAAGCAACTGAGGAAGAGGACGTGGCAGCAGAACCCAACTACGCCTTTGCCAAGGGATACGGACGCTTCGGCATAGGTTATACCAGGCTAGCAACGGCGCTCGGCAATTTTGAGCAAGGGAACATCCAAGCAGAAAGTACAGTAGTAGCTCAGTGGCTGACCTCCGGGCTAAGGGTTGCCATGTCCCGCACAGGGTGGAATCTGCTGTCTCCCCGCTATATGCTGACCAGAGTTCCTAGTACTCTCCTCAGTAACTACTACTGCCATGGATATCCCTTCAGTCCTAAAATGGAAGATCGCCCGTATAACCAATATGGCCAGCTCCTCTACTCGGAAGGCCGATGGGACCAGCTCTGCGCATGGCTCACTGGGAATCCCAAGTTTAGAAGTCAGCTCGCAGGCCACAAGCAGGCGCTTAGGGACCAAATGGGCTACAGTCAGGAAGACTCCGACCCACGTAATAAAGCTCGCCGTACCGTCCCTCCTCCAGGAGAGGGAAGCTCCTCGTCTGCAGCAGGGTCTTCCTGTCACATCAGGCCTCCCCCACCGCCTCCGCCCTATGGGTGGTGGCAGTAGGGCGGTCTTCAGTAGGAGTCTCGCACACAGTCACCGCCTCCTAGTAACTTGAACTCCTTCATGAGATGGGTAGCCTTAGCCACCCTACTTCTTGTTGTCTAAGTGTTCTCATTTGTTTTCGAAATGACAGCATGTTCGTTACCTCAATTGTTTGGCCCAAGCAACTCGAGCAAAAATGCTCGGACTGCCGCCTACAGCGACAATGCCGCCTGACCAAGACCGATATGAGGTCAGTCTTGATTTGGTTACGATAGCAGGCACGGAATACGCTACGCAAACAAATCTCGCCCAGTATGAGGACGTGGCAGAGCTGGAAGATGACATTCTCTGCTTTCTGCCAACAGTCTCTGATTTGGATGTCTTTGGCTGTGAGTTGGATTTGCTCGACCTTCACACGCAGCAACCCCTGCCAGAAGCATTCCGCACGGTGCTCCTGCAACGGCCGAAACTACAAAATGTAGTACGTCCCTGCATGGTAGATGGACACTCCATCTGGCAGTTCCAGGATGACGGTAGGGAAAGCTACCCCAAGGCTATACGCGTCCCGGCCAACCCGCGTGGAGAAATTGCTGACAGAGCCTTCTCTGCTGCACCCGTGCTCCGGCGTGTAGAAGTGGCAATGGGCATTCAACATGTAGGAATTGCGGCCTGGCAGAGTTGTCAGCAACTGCAAATTGTCAGGCTCCCACCCTCTGTCATAAGTCTTGAAGAAGGGACCTTCCAGGGGTGCTACGTGCTGAGAGAGGTGGCCGCCCCGGGGTGTGTCCAGTACAGCCGAAGAGTGTTTGCGGAGTGCTGCTCCCTAGGTCGAGTTGGTGTCAGTCACGAAACGGAGGACAGTAACGTCCTTGCACCAGGGGCACAGCTAGGCAAATATGCATTTGAGAGTTGCCTCACACTGACATCCATCACCTTTGTCATGGACCACACCAATAAACCTCAAGCGCTGCCTGAAGGTGCATTTTGTGGAGCAGGCATTGAACAGCTCTGTTTGCCAGGTGACTTTCACAATATCGGGCCGCGGGCCTGTGAAAACTGCAAAGGACTTGTGGAGGTCAACCTCATGTGCACAGAAATCACAGCCCTACTCTATTCCACCTTTGCCCACTGTGTAGCCTTGAATTGCATATGGCTTCCACCACGACTCACGCAAATTGGCAAAGAAGTTTTCCTTAATTGCGTTGTGCTCCAAGAAGTGGTCATCCCGACAGAGCTCAGTGACATAGGCAACCGTGCTTTCTGCGGGTGTGAGCAACTCAAACGATTTCCTCCCCTGGATTGGGGGGATATTGAACAGTGGGCGCAGGCAGAGCACAATGCTTTCTTTATGTGTGACAAATTTGAAAAACCCCTGTGGGTGGAGCTGCTCCCCGCGGAAGGACCCGATTCGGCCGCCTTTGACGAAGAGCTATACAACGAGTTCTCCTAACATCGGGCCAGTCCATGTGAGGTTCAAGGTGGGTGCCTTAGCATCTGTCTTTAGGAAACATCCCCGGCCCTAGGAACAGTCAATGAGCAGAGTCAGAAGCTTTTGGCTCAAACAGTAAATGAAAGTAGTCTGCCACACATGGAGCTCGACGACTCATCCAGGCTTAGCACTCCCCCTGAAATGGAGCCGGTCATGGACTGCTCCTTGGTACTGACAACTATCAAGGTCTCTCTCAGTGTGGCAAAGTTTGATCGATTTGAGGACCTAGAGGACCAGGTTATGGGCTATCTGTGAAAACACGGAAGCGTGTGCGACCCTTTTGCGAATCCCGCTCTTGAGCCAAACATAACAGTCGGTTTGACTGTATGTCTGTTCGTCCTTCTCTTCTCTGAAGAGGTCTGACTGGTCACAGTCGTCCAAAACATACTAAAAGTACAAGAAAGCATCTCCAAACACTCTCAAGCAAAGCTAGGCTATACACAGCTCATCTCAAGCACTACAGCTCTATACTTAGGGCTCCTCTAGACATGCTCCTAGCCACTTCTGGTCACATTCCACTCAGTCCTGCTAAGGTGGTCAAAGCAAACAAACTCCAGGAAGGAAGATCCCTACTCAGCTCCAACCCCAAGGACAGAAAACGAAAAAGTTCCACTACAAAGAGGTACTAGGTGATCCACACACTGTACAGGCGTGCTACCCACACTTTTCACACCCCTTCTTGGGTCACCTCGTACCTTCTCCTAGTCCTAGTCTTCTTGTCTTCTTCTTCTCTTCAATTCGTTTTCTCTGAGCAACTAAGGTTCGAGCATCAACTAAGATCTCAACTCCTGTGGTTCAAAATGGTCTCCAGGTCGATCAAACGTCAACGAATCAAGGACAACGAGCTTCAAGCAAGTTCAAATCCAGATCAACCAATCAACCATGCTTCAACCAAGCAAGCAAAGCAACAAGGATTCAAGGTCCCTCAGACAGCAGGGCTTCAAAGAGCTGCACGGAGCCAGCTCTTCGCCTCTGCTTCTGTCATCACTGGGACCCTGAAACCATACAAGGTCTCAAGTGGTCACCTGACAGGTCAAGCAAACGAAGATTCCTGAAGACAAAAACCTGTCACATTCAACGTGCCAAAAGCTTCACACAGCGTCAAACAGCAAGTAAACAAAAAAGAAACTAGCCAACCCTTGCTAGATACAATCCCTGGGCTACTGTTCAACTTCCACTGCATGTCTCAAACTCTCAAACCCTTTTTCTTCACTTCAACTGCAACCAATCGACTCGACATCAAATGTCACACGGTCCAAAGTTCACAGCAATCAAAGGAAGCTAGAACCCCTGCTAGCTACAAACCCTTTTCTACTGTTTGCCGTGATCCCTTCGTGCAAATGCAAATGACATCTCTTAATCTCGCAGTTCTCAACCCTTGATCCCTCGTGAGCACGCTTCCACTGACCTCCAGGCCGGTTCCCCCTGGTCAACCTGGCATAGTCAGACATTTCTGTTGGATAAAACCCTGTGCAATCTAGCAAGGTAGTCTCACATCAACTTAACAAGAATCTTCTCCTACTCAAACATCAAAGTTGACAAGACTTCAAATCCCTTCAAAACTGCGTCTCACAAGATCAAATTGAACAACTGCAAATCGAATGGCAAAACCCTCTGAGCAATCCCTTTTTCCACCGATGTGGGCTGGCCGCTGTCAACAAAAAATGGCCTGGTGCAAACTTTCTAGGAACTTACTTCCCCGAAAGCCGCGGCATCATGACCTCCAAGATCAAACATCAGCCATTTCAAAGTCATGGCAGATCAGATATCGCCTTGGCCAATCTCAGCCCAGCTCCATTGGCCATCGGCCAGCCTCACCCTCTTGTACCCCGGTGCTGATGGAACAGCCGGAGCACTGGTTCCTCCTGGTCCCGTGGGCGTCTGAGGAGTACCAATTCCAGCCCCAAATGTCGGTGTTGGGAACGCAGGACTCGGCGGAAAGGCTGATGGAGTTGGTGGGGTTAATGACCCTGGCATCAGTTTCCTTGCCGACAGACTTCAACAGGATAGGTTCCACCGCCTGTGCGAGCCGTCAACAGCTCAAATTGTTGATCCGTCCCAAACTGAGGATCACGGCATAAGAAGCCTTCCTCAAGTGTACGTCTCTACAGGAGGTTTCCACTCCTGCTTTACATGGCGCCATGCGCTTTTGCAGGTAGTACGCACTTTCGAGCAATATACAAACAAAGAAAAAGCAAAACATGGCGAAGGACATATGCCCTTGACAAATGTGGGTAACTCGACAGTCCAAACAGCACCGAGTTTTGCCCGCCGATGCCAGTGATCTATGGAGAGATGACTTTCTAGAACTTGCACCAAAGACCAGCGATGCTTTCGCAGCGGGAATCGTGGATAAGCACACCGCCAGTAAGCTAGTGAAAAGTGCAAACACCAAGTAGGACGCCAACCTCTTTTCGCCATTTGCAATACAGTGAGCCAATAGGAATGAGAGCCTTAGCTCCTCGTTCCCAACAGGCGGGTGGTAGAGAGTGGCAATGGAGGATGCCCAGGGGGAACCTTAGTTCCCTCTGTTGATGTCCGACATTTCCAATTTTGTACAAAGAGGTACAGATACCATGCTAGGATAGGTCCTGTTTCACCTGTTTCACACGGGCCTTGCACGCAACAGAACAATTTTTGCAATGACGCAGCTTTTCACGAAGATAGGGGACACCCCGTTTTGGCACCTCTGTGTGCCGAAGGGTGCCGAGATGACCTCCCTTTGGGGGGGTGTGCCTTTTGCACCCTTACCTGCAGGCTCTCGTCGTTTGCTATGACCGCCACTGTCTGAACACTACTAACTACTATGCCTCTTGACTTGTAAGTGCAACCAGTTGAATGGGTTGTGCTACAAGAAAGGTTTCCACAGCATGATCTGCATAGCAACCACTGATCCACTTTGATATGGATATAACCTGCATTAGAGCATATCAATGCTCGGGACCTGCATCGTGACCATGTTTTTGCCACACCGTGCAGTGGCCGCTGGTCACTGTTAATTGTGATGTGAAGTCCATTTGAAGACTTCTTGGAGACTTTGCTAGAGCACGAACCCTCGCTGCCAAGCTCTTCGTCCGAGAATTCAGGCCCATTGATAGTCCGTGGTCATCGTTTCACTTGTTTCACCTTAGCACAGAGGAAAGACTACAGGATGGTGGAGACTTGGCCTTTGGGCTGTGGTTGGCGGTTGGTTTTTTGTTGTTGGGTTGTCTTTGTTCCTTTCTCCACCATCTGACTGTTTTTCGCTTCCTTCAATGATGACCTGGGCACCATGCCCACGGCGTCCGTACTCGTGGAAAAAAAACAGAGACAAAAAGTTAAGATCTGACACTTGCTCTTGGAGAGAAGGTTTCTTTAGACGAACGCGCAAAAGGTTAGTTCAAAAGAACTGCCGAAAGGATGAGCCCTCTTGGCGTGTCTGGCAATCTTAACTTCGTGCGGAAGGGCCAAGTGAAAATTTGAACGCGACGGGCTTGGAGCCCACCAGCAGCGAATGAATGGCCTCAAGGGCCTTTGAGATGATGCCTGGCCACAATCCTGGTGTGAACACAGGCAGCGTTGAACATGACATGGCTCACCCTGACCATTGCATTGCTTACACCTCCTGGAGTTGACGGTGCGTAGAGCGTGCAGTTCATTGGGCTGAAACTGAGAAGTTCTCCTCCTGGTTGTGTCAGTTGGAGCACCACACTGGAGCGGCAGGGCTTCACGCCCGCGGAAGTGAAGGGGGGCTATGGTTACCGACCAAAAGAAGAGGGTGCTGAAGACAACCCCTTGCTCGTGGTGGGAGTGCACACTAAAGACATTGCTTACGACCGATACCCCCGAATGCCGGATACTTCCTGGGCTGAAAGAGCCTACTCTAGTGGTGCCCTTGACCCGTCTTTGGGACAAGCTTTCTCGTTCCCTTCCCTTCTGCAGCTGAGGCTGCGCATCGAAGTCCCCTTGTGGAGAGACCTGACAACTGCTAAACACCCCACTGCTGACTTGCCTGCAGAAGAAGACTCTGCCTCTGACGCTACCGGGTCAGCTGAACGGTCGCCTAGGCTTGCTCTCCCTGTGCCAGTGGGGCTTGCTGAACCACCAGAAGATGACACCGAGGAAGCCACGGAGGACGAGGACACGGCGGCTGAACCCAACTATGCCTTTGCCAAGGGATATGGACGGTTCGGCATAGGTTATACTCGATTAGCAACGGCGCTTGGCAATTTCGAGCAAGGGAACATCGAAGCAGAAAGTGCTGTAGTAGCTCAGTGGCAGACCTCCGGGCTACGGGTTGCCATGTCCCGCACAGGGTGGCATCTGCTGTCTCCCCGCTTTATGCTGACCAAAGTCCCTGGTGGTGTCCTCAGTGACTACTACACCCATGGATATCCCTTCACTCCTAGGATGGCAGATCGCCCATACAATCAATATGGCCCATATCTCTACTCCGAAGATCGATGGGATCAGCTCTGTGCATGGCTCACTGGTAACCCCAACTTTAGACTTCAACTCGCGGACCACAAGCAGGCGCTTCGGGACCACATGGGCTACAGTCAAGAAGCCTCCGACCCAAGTAATAAAGCTCGCCGGACTGTCCCCCCGCCAGGAGCAGGAAGCTCCTCGTCGGCAGCAGGATCTTCCTGGCACAGTAGGCCCCCCCCATCGCCCTCGCCCTATGGGTGGTCCTATGGGTGGTGGCAGTAAGGTAGTCGACAGTAGGGGTCCTCCCACACAGCAACCGCCTCCTCGTCGCTTGACCTTCTCCAAAAGGTGGGTGGCCTTAGCCACCCTCCTTCTTGTGGCCTAATTGTCATCATAGTTTTCGCAATGGCTATATCTCCGGTGTCTCAGTTGTTTGGCTCAAGCAAATCGAGCAAACACGCTCGGACTACCGCCTACGCGACAATGCCGACTCACCAAGACCGTTATGAGGTCAGCCTCAAGTTAGTTACCATAGCAGGTACGGAATATGCAATGCAAGCAGGCCTCTCCCATTATGAGGATGTGGCAGAGCTGGAAGGCGACATTCTTTGCTTTCTGCCGACAGTCTCTGATTTAGATGTCTTCGGCTGTGAACTGGAGTTGCTCAGCCTTCACACGCAGCAACCCCTGCCAGAGGCATTCCGCACGGTGCTCCTGCAACCGCAACTACAAATTGTAGTTCGTCCCTGCGTGGTAGATGGACATTCCATCTGGCAGTTCCAGGAAGACGGCAAGGAAAGCTACCCCAAAGCTGTTCGTGTCCCGGCCAACCCGCGAGGGGAAATTGCTGACAGAGCATTTTATGCTTCACCCTCGCTCCGGCACGTAGAAGGGCAACTGGCATTCAACATGTAGGAATTGCGGCCTGGCAGAGTTGTCAGCAACTGCAAATTGTCAAGCTTCCACCCTCGGTCATAAGTCTGGCGGAAGGGACTTTCCAGGGGTGCTATGTGCTGCGAGAGGTGGCCGCTCCGGGGTGTGTCCAATACAGTCGAAGGGTGTTTGCGGAGTGCTGCTCCCTAGGTCGAGTTGGGGCCAGTCATGAAACAGAGGACAGCAACGTTCTGGCACCAGGGGCACAGCTAGGCAAATATGCTTTCGAGAGTTGCCTCACGCTTACAAACATCACCTTTGACATGGACCATACTAACAAACCTCGAGCGCTGCCTGAAGGGGCATTCTGTGGCGCAGGCATTGAACAGCTCTGCTTACCGAGTAACTTCCACAATATCGGGCCGCGGGCCTGTGAAAATTGCAAAAGTCTTGTGAAGGTCAACCTCATGGGCACAGAAATCACAGCCCTACTCTCTGCCACATTTGCCCACTGTGTAGCCTTAAATTGTATATGGCTTCCGCCACGGCTCACACAAATTGGCAAAGAAGTTTTCCTTAATTGCGTTGTACTGCAAGAAGTTGTCATCCCGACGGAGCTCAGTGACATAGGCAACCGTGCATTCTGTGGGTGTGAGCAACTGCAACGATTTACCCCCCTGGATTGGGGTGACATTGAACAGTGGGCGCAGGCAGAGCACAATGCCTTCTTTATGTGTGACAAATTTAAAAAACCCCTGTGGGTGAAGCTGCTCCCCGCGGAAGGACCCGATTCGGACGCTTTTGACGAGGAACTCTACCACGAATACTCCAAACATCATGCCAGTCCATGAGAGACTCAAGGTGGGTGCCTTAGCATCTGTCTTCAGGAAACATCCCTGGCCTTAGGAACAGCCCATAAGCAGACTCAGACACTTTTGGCTCAAACAATAATTGTAAATAGCCTGCCGCACATGGAGCTTGACGATTCATCCATGATTAGCACTCCCCCTGAAAAGGAGCCTGTCATGGAATGCTCCCTGATGCTGACCACGCTTTCGGGAGTGACTTTTCAGGTCTCTCTCAGCGTTGCAAAGTTTGACCGCTTTGAGGATCTAGAGGACCAGGTCATGGACTATCTGGCCTCTGTTACTGATCTCAAAGTATTTGGGCGCTCCATCGATTTTCTACAAACTGCTACACAGACTTACCTAGAGGACCCAATCTGGGACAAGCTACAACAAGGCATGGCATACACCATTGTCTTCAAGAACTGCAGTGTTATCCTGCCATCTCAAGAACAACTTGAGGGTTGCCCTATCCATCACATTCCGCTAGCAGTTCATGTCCCTATGAACCCAGAAGAAATCGTCCCAGAAGGGGCCTTTGCAGGGGTTCCACGCCTGAGACACGTCAGTGTAGAGTCAGGCATCAGGCTCATTGGAGCAGAGGCTTGGCAAAATTGCCGACAGCTCCGCATAGTCAAACTGCCGGCCACGGTTGTAGGCATTTCGGATAACGTCTTCCGTGACTGCAAACTACTAAAACAGTGTCTTGGCTCTGGGTTGTCGAGATTTTGGATATAAAGCCTTTGCGGAATGTTGTTCCTTGCAATGGGTGTATGCATCGGAAGGGGTTGCAAATATGTTCCATAGCGAAGCCAAGTTTGGACAATACCTCTTTCAAGGGTGTATTAACCTTGCTGAGTTTACCTTAAGTGAGCTTCCATCCCCCCGAGGGTCAGCACTGCAAGCTAGGACCGGTGATTAACACCAGGCTGTCTTAGCTCTACGGGAATCACCGCACTTGCTCTCACAAAGCATTTTGTAGCCATCGGAGCGCATGCGTGCGACAGTTGCCAACTGCTTAAGAGTGTAGACCTTTGCAACACCAAAGTTGAGGAAATTCCAGAATTCACCTTTGTGCACTGCACTAGCCTCAGAGAAGTCCTCCTTCCGACAACTCTCCATACAATCCGAGTCAAAGCCTTTATGAACTGTGCAGCCCTAGTTGAGCTTGCCATCCCGCCCTCACTAAGATACATTGGAAGTAGGGCTTTCCTAGATTGCACTGTCTTTAGGAGGCTTGCCAAGATGCCAGGAAGGCATAAATGGCGAGGAGTCTATGCTGAAGAGAATGCCTTCGCCATTTGTCCTGCTATGAGATGGCCACCCTGGCTGCATATGATCCCGGACATGGGGTATACCCCTGGTCTTGGATGAAAACAAGCCTTTCTGGCCGCAGCTAGCGCGGTCTCACAGTTACTCATCAAGAGTCTGGGCGCGCGCCTTAGCGCGAGTCCAGGGTAGGCCAGAAGCCATACCAGGACAAATTCCATAGGGGAGCTGAGGATCATCGCAATACAAGCCTTTCTTCAGAGTACCCTTCCATAGGAGGTTCCATCCATGAGTATCATGGCGCTATGCCCGCACTTTTGAGCAAGGGGCAAGCAAAGAAAAAACTGCACATCGCAAAGGACATGTGCCCTTGAAAAACTGGACGACCTGTCTAGTCCAGGCAGCGCTGAGAGCTGTCGACAGATGCCATTGATCAAAGGGAAGAAGACTCTTCAGATCTGCAAAAACCAGCAATGTCTTCGCAGCTGGAATGGAGAACAAGCACACCGACAGCAGATTACGGCAAGTAAGATGCGCAAGCACTACTGGGGAGGCCCTCTGTGGCGGGACCGGTTTTTGCTAGGGTTTTTG
>CAXAMN010022696.1:75624-114274 GCA_963970005.1 Durusdinium trenchii | reverse complement strand
CTTTGGGTGCTTCATTGACTTTTTGCAAACTGCCACACAGACTTACCTAGAGGACCCAATCTGGGACAAGCTACAGCAAGGCATGGAATACACTATCGTTTTTCGGAACTGCAGTGTTATCCTGCCATCTCAAGCAGAACTTGAGGATTGCCCTATCCATCACATTCCGCTAGCAGTTCATGTCCCCATGAACCCAGGGAGAAGTGTCCCAGAAGGGGCCTTTGCAGGGGTTCCACGCCTGAGACATGCCAGTGTAGAGTCAGGTATCAGGTTCATTGAGGCAGAGGCTTGGCAAAACTGCCGGCAGCTCCGCATCGTCAAACTGCCTGCCACAGTGGTAGGCATTTCCGATAATGTCTTCCGCGATTGCAAACTACTAAACAGCGTCGTGGCTCCGGGTTGCCTAGACTTTGGGTATAAAGCCTTTGCGGAATGTTGTTCCTTGCAATGGGTCTATGCATCGGAAGGGATTGCAAATGTGTTCAATAGCGAAGCCAAGTTAGGGCAATACCTCTTTCAAGGTTGTATCAATCTTGCTGAGGTTACCTTAAGTGAGCTTCCATCTTCCCGAGAGTCAGTACTGCAAACTAGGGTCAGTGAGTTAATGCCAGGCTGCCTCAGCTCCACAGGAATCACTGCACTTGCTCTCCCAATGCATTTTGTAACTCTCGGAGCGCATGCGTGCGACAGTTGCCGACTGCTTAAGAGTATAGACCTTTGCAACACCCATGTTGAGGAAATTCCGGAATTCGCCTTTGTGCACTGCACTAGTCTCAGAGAAGTCCTCCTTCCGACAACTCTCCATACAATCCGAGTCAAAGCCTTCATGAACTGTGCAGCTCTCGTGGAGCTTGCCATTCCGCCCTCACTGAGGTATGTTGGGTCTGCCTCCCCTCGGGGAGGTGGTGCCCAGTTCACCCTTAGCTGCAGGTTTCTCTCGCTAGGAATTGCCGCCGTATTTGTATTCTGTCTGGCAGCATGCGACAGGCCTTGTAGGCGCCACCGGTTGAATGGGTAGTGCTGCAAGTATGGTCTTTTCCACGGATTGCTGCTTAGCTCTTCGCACATTCGGTTGGCCTGATTACAACCACTGCTGGAGCATTGCGAGACACCTGACCTGCAAAGTGACCTTGTTTTGCCACACTGTGGTGTGGCCGCTGGTCACCAGCACTTGGTAAGGAAAGTCCGTTTGAAGCCTCCTAGGCGGCTTTCCATGAACACAGCTTGCGCTGCAGTCCTCTTCTTTTGCGAATTCAGGCCCACTAATTGCCACTAGTTCAGTTTCACGCGTTTCACCTAGTGTAGAGGGAAGACTACAAGATGGTGGAGTTTCGCCATTCATTCGCCACCAGCGGGCTCAAACCCCTTCACGTCTAAGTCCCTCATGTCAAGGCCCTTGAGGCCATTCATTCGCCACCAGTGGGCTCAAAGCCCTTCACGTCAAGAACCTTCACGCCAAGGCGCTTGAGACCAGTCATTCGCCACCAGTGGGCTCAAAGCCCTACCAAGGCCTTCACTGGGCTCAAAGCCCTTCACGTCTAATTCCTTGCGTCAAGGCCCTTAAGGCCATTCATTCGCCACCGTGGGCTTAAAGGCCTTCACGTCAAGAACCCTCACGCCAAGGCCCTTGAGGCCAGTCATTCGCCACTAGTGGGCTCAAAGCCCTTCACGTCAAGAACCCTCAAACCAAAGCCTTCACTGGGCTCAAAGCATGTCAAGGCCCTTAAGGCCATTCATTTGCCACCAGTGTTTTTTTTCCACGAGTACGGACGCCGTGTGGGCATGGTGCCCAGGTCATCGTTGAAGGGAGGGAAAAACAGTCTGATGGTGGAGAAAATAACAAGGACCACAACCACAACCCAAAAACCACAACCAAAGGCCCACAGGCCGAGTCTCGACCATCATGTAGTCTTTCCTCTGTGCTAGGCAAAACAGGTGAGACGAAAAAGAGTGTCTAGAAGGGGGCCTGAATTAACAAACGAAAAGCATATCGGCGCACTGTGCTCAAGCAAAGTCGCAAAAAGGCTTCAAAGGGACCTCACTTTACAATTATGAGTGACCAGCGGCCACACCCCAGTGTGGCATGGTCACGATGCAGATCAACACTCCAATACGGAGTATCGCAATGCTTCAACGTCGATTGCATCCCTGGCAAGTGGGGTGGCGTAGCTGTGCAGCATGCCGTGGAAAAGACCTTTCTTGTGGCACAACCCGTTCAACCGGTTGCACTTACAAGTCAAGTGGCATGCTACCAATCAACAATCAATAAGCGGCGGCCATAATCGACGAAAACCTGCAGGTAATGGTGCGAAGAGACCCCCCCAAAGGGAGGTCAGTTCAGCACCTTTTGGCACTCGAAGGCGCCAAATAGCAAAACAGAGTGGGGTGTCTTCTAGGTCTATGAAGCGCTGCACCGTTGCAAAAGGTAATCGGCTGCATGCAAGGCCCGTGTGAAACAGGTGAAGCAGGTGAAACTTTGGACAATCCTAGCATGGTATCTGCACTTCTTTGTACAAAATTGGAAATGTCGGACATCAACAAAGGGAACTAAGGTTCCCCCTGGGCATCCGCCATTGCCACTCTCCACCACCCGCCTGTTAGGAACGAAGAGCTAAGGCTCTTACTCCTATTGGCTCACAGCATTCCGAATGGCGAAAAGAAGTTGTTTAGTGCTTGCGCATCTTGCTTGCCGTACTCTTTTGGTTAGTTTGTCCCCCATTCTAGTCACAGGATTACCGGCTCTGTATTGCCTGGACTAGACGGGTTATCCAGTTTGTTCAGGGACACTGGCAATGTGCAGTTTATTTTCTTTTGCTTGCCCCTAGCCTCGCCATGATACTCTTGAGTAGAACTTCCTGTGCAAAGGGTACAATTGCGATGTTTCTCCGCTCCCCTATGGAATTTGCCCTGTCATGATCGTTGACCTACCTTGGACTCACGCTAAGGCGCGTGTCCAGACTCTTAACGAGTAACTGCGATACAGCGCTCGCTGCAGCCAAGAAAAAGTCTTGTTTTCATCCAAAGACCAGGGGTGTGCCCCATGTCCGGGATCATGTGCAGCCAAGGTGGCCATCGCATAGCAGGACAAATGGCGAAAGCATTCTCTTCTGCATAGACACCTTGCCATTGATGCCTTCCTGGCATCTTGACAAGCCTACTAAAGACAGTGCAATCAGGAAGGCCCTACTTCCTGTGTACCTCAGTGAGGGCGGAATTTTTTTTCCACGAGTACGGACGCCGTGTGGGCATGGTGCCCAGGTCATCGTTGAAGGAAGGGAAGAACAGATAGATGGTGGAGAAAGGAACGAAGGCCCCAAAACCAGCCCAAAACCAAAAACCCACGCCCGCAAGCCCACTGGTGGCAAATGAATGGCTTCAATGGCACGTGAAGGGCTTTAAGCCCACTGGCGAATGGCCTCAAGGGCCTTACGTGAAGGGCTTTGAGCCCACTGGCGAAAGAAAGGCCGCATCGAATGAATGGCCTCACGGGCCTTGACATAAGGAACCTTGACGTTATAGGGGCTGTAACCCACTGGTGGCAGATGAATGGCCTCAAGGGCCTTGACATCAGGGATCTTGACATGAAGGGCTTGGAGCCCACTGGTGGCGAATGAATGGCCCCAAGGGGCCTTTAACACCCCCCAACAGACTCCCAGGCAGGTGAGTCGGACACAGATTCTCCTGCAAGTGGATCAAGAGAACGATCGCCCAGGAACGCGCAACCAGTGCCGGTGGGAGGAGTTGAACTGCCGGAAGCAGACATAGAAGAAGCAGCCGAGGAAGAAGATACAGTTGAGGAACCCACCTGTGCTTTTGCGCAGGGGTTTGGACGGTTTGTCATCCGTTACACTCGGCTAGCCACAGCGCTAGGCAACTTTGAGCAGGGCAGCATCCAGACAGTAAGCGCTGCAGTTGCTCACTGGCTGACCTCTGGACTCAAGGTGGCCATGGCCCGAGTAGGGTGAAACCTGCTGCGATCCCCAATTACAAGAAGAAGATCACCCATACACCAATAGGTGGGACGAGCTCCTTAAATGGCTGTCTGGTGACCCCATGCTCCGAAAGAAGCTGGAACGCCATAAGCAGGAGTTTAGATGGCAGGAACGGAGCCGGATTCGGACGCATTTGATGAGGAGCTTCATACGGAATTTCCCTGACCTTCAGGAGTCTCCCCAAGTAACCATGGCGGGTGCCTTAGCACCAGTCCTGGCAGGCATCCGTCCTGTTCAGAGAGTTGGGACCCATCTCAAAACACCTGTCTTGTGAAGTAAATGCAACTTCCTCACACACAGTTGGTAGACAGTGGTTCAAACTCTGCCGCCATGACATCCTCCATGGAGCCTGCTGAATCTTCGCGAGCCAGCACCCCCCTGGAAAGAGAGCCGGTGATGGACTGCTGCTCGTGCTAACTGCTCTGTCGGGAGTAACGTTTAATGTCTCTCTCAGCATTGCCAAATTCGACCGTTTTGCGGACTTGGAGGATCATGTTATGGATTGCCTAATCTCCGTGACTGACCTCAAAGTGTTCGGGTGCTCACCTGCTCAAGAATGTTGACCTTTCGAACACACAAATCGAGGAAATACAAGAATTTGCCTTTGTGCACTGCACAAGCCTCAAAGAAGTTCGTTTCCCGAAGACACTTCATACGATTCGAGTTAAGGCCTTTGTGAATTGTGCGGCCCTGCCAGAACTTGCTACACCACCCTCACTTAAATGCAAAGCGAGAGCTTTCTTGGACTGCACTGTTTTCAAGAGGCTCGTCAAGTTGCCTGGCCGGCATAAATGGAGAGGGGTTTACGCTGAAGAAAATGCCTTTGCCATTTGCAGAGACATGCGATGGCCGCCATGGCCAAACATGATTCCGGACACAGGGCATGTCTCTGGTTTAGCCTGATCTGCCCCTGTCTGAAAGTAACAGCCTGTGGTTTTCCCACAATCCAGCCAGGCTGAGCTCCGGCCAGGTCAACTGGCGCCCTTGTGCACCGCACACGCCATTCGTGCATGCAGTCGCTAAGCCAAGGGAGTAGCTGGCCACTAACTCTCTGTACTAGGGCGGGACGAAACTACACATGCCTGCCCTGTGGCTCTAATGGTTCAAGCTGGTGCCTCAAGCTAGGGAAGTGCCAGCTGACACGCCTAGGCCCCGTCCTCGCTACTGTGAAGAAGGGATGGTGGCACAGACCACGCTGGCAGGAGAGAAGCTGTCCATCGAGGTGGACTTGAATGCACATACCGGCATTCGGAGCTTTGAAAATGCCGTACTAGCAGAGCTCCCCCACTTAGGATGTAGTAGCACCCTGGGGTGTGAATTGCAATTTGTGTAAATAGACACCCATCAAGTCCCACACAGAGCGCACTCAGAGCCAATCACTGCTGCTATGTGATTGCTCGGCCATGTTTTGCAGAGGCTGCACACAAAGGTAGGAGAAGCGGCGTGGAGAAGCTGTCGACAGCTGCAAGTGGTCCACCTACCGGACACGGCAGTCAGCCTGCTGCATGGTGCTTTCAGCCGCTGCCGAGCCTTGCGCGCAGTGATTGCCCCTGGCTGCCAACATTTCGGTCCCAAGGTCTTCGAGGAGTGTTGCTCCCTAACAAAATAGGAGTGACGCAGTGCCCTGACAATATACTTGCCCCCCAAGCACAGCTGCGGCCCCGTGTGTTTCAAGGATGCACGGCCCTCCAGCACCTCGACTTAGGTTTAGAAAGGGCGAGGCTCTACTAACCTGAACCGGAGTCTGCCTGACTGCTGCTTCTTGGAAGCAGGTATCGTCGCACTCTATCTGCCATCAGACTTCAACAGGATAGGGACGGCCGCGTGCGTGAGCTGCCAGCAGCTGCAAACTGTTGATTTGTCCCAGACGGACGTCATTGAAATTGGGCTCAACCTTTGCACACTGCTCACAGCTACAACAACTCAGCCTTTCCCGAAACTTACGCATCATTGAGCAAGAGCCTTTCTCAAGTGCACCTCGCTGCAAGAAGTCTACATCCCACCATCCCTGCTTTACATTGCTCGGCGTGCTTTTGCAGGCTTACGCAGCTTCGAGCAGTTCGTAAACAATGGAAGAGCAAAACATGGCGAGGGACATATGCCCGGCTCAATGCCTTTGACAAATGCGAACAATTGGACAAGCCCCAATGGCTCCGATTCCTGCCGCCAAATGTTGATGACCAATGGAGAGACGACTTCCAAGCTGCCTCACGCTAAACTGGCAAAGCTCGAATGACAGTGGAAGGGACTGTTATTCTGCTGTCTCAATTTTGTGAGCCAGGTTCAAGAAAGCTCAGGCTAAGCCATCATTTCGGCCCCAGTAACTACGCTTTCGCTCCTAAGAGGCGGGTGGTAGAGAATGGTAATGGAAGGTTGCCAGGGGGAACCTTAGTTCTCCTTGCAGCGGCCATGCCATGACCATTTCTGTACAAAGAGGCGCAAGTACCATGCTAGGATAGGTCCACGTTTCACTGGTTTCACCCGGGCCTTGCACGCAACAGGAGACTTTTTGCATCTCAGTGCCGCTCTCTCTTTTTGAAACAGAGAGTACCACAATGGCACTCCTTGAATGCCAAGGGGTGCAAAGGTGACCTCCCTTCGGGGGGGGATGGAATCACCATCGTCAGCAAACCTCTTTCGTTGTCTTTGCCTCCACTGCCTCACAAGCGACATGCCTCTCGTCTTGTTCGTGCAATCAGTTGAAAGGGTTGTGCAACGTGATGGGCTTTTTCCATGGCTCGCCAGGCAGAGCAACAACTGATTCCCCTGGGCAAGGATCAGACTGGCTGACAATAAACAATGCAGGTTTTGTAAAGCACCTGAACATCGCCTTTACCACTTGACGCAGTGGCCCTCCTGGTCACAGATTGGTGGGTGGGCGTGACCCCTTTGATAGGCTCCGCTGCACTCCGCTCTTGCGCTGACCACGCCGACCGACTTTCGTAGTGAATTCAGGCCCATAGTTAGTTCACAGTCAGGTTTTGCCTTTTTCACTTGTCTCACCCTCGTACAGAGGAAACACTTTAAATGAGGGGGAATCGGCCTCTGGCCGTGTTGGCTTTTTGGTTGGTGGTTTTTTGTTTTGGGTTGGTGGTTTCTTGCTGTTTTGGGTTGCTTGTGTTCTTTTCCCCCTCATAATGTAGTGTCTCCTTCCCTTTCAATGATGACCTGGGCACTCCGCCCACACGGCGTCCGCACTCGTGGAAAAAAAGAATGGCCCCAAGGGGCCTTGGCATAGAGGAGCTTGACGCACAGGGCTTCAAGCCCACTGCTTTACTCAACACTCGCATGCCAAGATTTTGTTAAGACATCTTATCAAGACAAAAAAGGGCACAACATGTTATCTTGCAAACGGCTCTGTATTCCATAGATGATGATATTAAAAGAGTTGTGCCTCCAACGTTGACCAGCTGCGATGCGCAGCCGAAGCGAAAGCGGATCCTGCCAAGCAGGAGAACACTCCAGAGAACGAAGTCGACGCCCTTACATCAATGCAAACGGTCATCATGTCTTTCGCGCGGGGAATGACCTATGGACAGCAAGAGCTCCCCATTGTGATGACCTGTTCGTCTACTTCCCAGTGCAGGTGCTCCCTGGCCCAGTCAAGTCAATCACATTGACAATCATTACCAACCGGCAGAGCTGGCAAGCGGCTTGGGTTGCCGCGCAAACAAGGGACGAGCAGAAGACAACCCTTCCTGGTAGTAGGTGCCCACCGAAAGGAAATTAAGTGTGAGGGTAATCCAGAGATGCCTTACACGCCGTGGGTGGAGAGAGCCTAGACAGGGCACTTGATTCCTCGCTGGGGCAGTCAATGTCGTTCCCGTCATTGCCCAAGTTAACGCTTCGCTTGGAAGTCCCTTTGTGGACAGATCTCAGCGAAGCACGAGACCCCCCGCCTCACATGAATCCGAGCGAGTCAGATGCTGACTCAAGCCGTCGCCCATTTACGCGCAACCGGCGCCGATGGGAAGGGCAGATGACCTGGAGCAATCCCGTCGAGTTGCCCCTCCCTTAGGCGCTGGTAGTTCCTCCTCCACTGCTCGCCCTCCAAATCGCAACCTCCCTCTTCCACCGCAGCAGAGGCCAAGGTATTGGGGGAAACGGCAGAGGGTCAAAACCAATTGCATGCAGTGGGGCCTCTGGCCAAAATTCACCTGCCAGTGGAGTCGAATGTTGTGGCCTCAGCTACTGCATTCCAATTTAGCGGAGTGAGGCAAATGCTCATGAGGTAAAACATTGTGAACATGCAAGACACACAAACAGCAATGACACAGCCAACCTTAGAATTGAAGTCCCCGATAAAAAAGGAAGCGTGGCTGGACTTTGCCACACTGTTCGATGCATCCGAGTGTTCACGAACCTGTAAGCTTGTTGAATCTGTTGCACCGTGTCCCAAAACCTCTACGGAGGAGTTGATCCAGTGTGGATGCCATAAGAGGTGCCCAAAAGGTGTCCCAGAGGCAAAACAAAGCTGCTTGCATGATTTGTTTGGTTTCTTCTGTCGATGTCGATGTCATGAACATGTGAGCTTGTTGAATCTGCTGTTGCATGAGGACTGAAGAAAAGCAACGCAGCATCATGAGCATCACGGGAAGTCATGGAAGCAGGTGGAACATTTGGTGGAGAGTGCCACCGAGGCTTCCGACGGCTTTGAGAAGGTGTTGGCTGTCCTGGATTCCGCCTTCAAATACGACAATCGTGTCGAAATGCCAAGAGCTCTCGAGAAGTATTTCTATCAACTCATGAGAAAGGGGGACCAAACTCTCCTTTCTTACTGCTCGGAACATAGAGAGTTGTTGAGGGAGATCGAACGTCACGGTGTTCGTATCCCTGATGGCGTTTCTGGCTGGATGCTTCTTCGAAGGAGCAACTTGACGCCCGAGCAGCGGACCCTCGTGCAATCGCAGGTCGGTGCGGACATGCCAGCCGCCAAGGTGGAGGAGGCCATGTACTACCTGTTTGGCCAAGACTTCAAGACCAGGGCTGAGCACTCCAAATGGCAGAAGAGCACGAAGGGTAAGGGCCGCTGGTCCGGATGACGAGCTCTGCTACTTGGATGAGGGTTGGAGCGACGAGCAGGACACCCAGTTGGAGGAGGCCTACGCCTACGCCACCTACCTTGATGCCCGTCGACAGTTTGCCAACCTCAAGGCAGCTCGCGGCTTCTACCCGGTCGTAGCTTTGGCAGGTTCAGACATGCCTACATCGTCAAGCTCATCCACGGCAACAACTCAGCGCCCCATCATGAAGGGTGGAAAGGGCAAGAAAGGCAAAGGAAAGGGTAAGACACCACCCCAGAAGGGCTCAGCCCTTGCGAGAGGTCGCACTGCTCTGGACACCATGCAGTGTTTCAAATGTGGACGTTTTGGACACGCAGCAGCTGAGTGCCCAATGAACAAAGGTTCTCAATCTCCGAAGAGAGCCAAGACCGACTCCACCACGAACAAGGTGACGGGCCAGGCCTATAGGGTGCAGGAACATCAAGCCTATATGATGCATGACCTTCGAGATCATGGCTTGCCTCCCCTTTCAGACAAGGTTGGTATGGCCTTGAAAAATGGTGTGCGTTCGCAAAGGAGGAACTGGGGCCAAGCGCTCCAGGGCCGTGATCTGCGGCAATCTTGCGTCGGATGATGCGGATCCGCCTCTTTGAGGCAGGCGGCGCGCAAATCATGGACGGTGACGTTGCTGGATGTGAAATCAGCCTGTCTTGAAGTCTCAAGGAGCTCCTGTGGCGGTTGCGCCACTCAGGATTATGTCTCAACTGCAAGTGGTGGTGGAAGATGAGGCGTGGCTCATCGACAAGGCCCTCTATGGCTTCACTAGAGGTACCGTTCTGTGTATGTCTCATACTCTGATGTGGATGAGCATTCGTCGTCAACGTGAGAGACCATGGAAGAGACAGTATATAGACCAACTTCGGTGAAGGCGACTCCCTGGTTGGGAGATGGATTTAATGAAGAAGGGAGCAGGAGTTCGATTATCTTGAAGATGAAGAAGAAGCAATTGCCTTGAATGCTATGTCGGACCTGGAAGAGGCCGGCGATCGCCAAGCAGGTGAGGCTATCCAACTCCAGCTCGCTGCGTGCAATGCATTCGGAAAGGCCAAAGGTAAAGGTAAAAATTTTGGCAAGAAAGGCTTTAAAGGCAAAGGCCAGGGCAAAGTTGTTCGTAGCCAGATGAGCATTGAGCAGCGCCGTGCCAAGCTTCGTGAGTGCAAATCCAGTGTCTTCGTCGTGGAGGTATCGGACACTGGGCAGATCGTCGGAAGATGAAGGGTTTGTGTATGCATCACAGCTGCTGATGGCCTTCCATCCCGAACGTCCGGCAAAGGTCCACGTCCCCGTCCATGGTTCGTGCCAACAAAGCCACCTCGTCAGACTCAGGTACTCGAGTGACACCGTCGTCGGTCGAGCGTCGAGCGCCCCATGGGATTCGACACTGTGTTCCAGACTGGGCAATTCAAGGGAAAACCTTTTGGGGCGTTTTGCATAGGCGACTACAATTTTACCTTGGGGCAAGGAAGGAATCTCATGCTGTTCTAGGTATACAGCAGTATGTGCAATGGGTTGACCAGTTCTGTGAGTTCAGTGGGTGAGATTCACCTTCGTGATGAATGTTGTTTAATCACCACCCACGTTGCCTGGTAGACCAAGATGGGTTCAGCAAAGGCGACGCCGCCTTATCGGCCGTTGCCTCAGAAGCGTCATGAACTGCCAGAGGGATATCGCACCTGTTTGCGTTGTGGGCATTCGGCTACCGAGAAGAGCAGAAGGCCCAGTTCAAGCCAGAGGAATGTCCACATGAATCCACCAATAATCGGGGATCAAGCCGTTCGACCCACCAATGTTGATCGTTCATTGATTCAATGGAACTGCGTCGGGGACGAGTTGCCTTGGCAAAAGCTGATGAACACGCGACCCAAGACAAGGTGAGTGATGATCAAGACGCTTTGATTCCTGAAGGTGTAGGAAGGATCATGGGCATTTTCAGCGGTCTGGTCGAAACGGCAATGTTCGCCGTCGCCCGACTCCATGACTCAGACTCCACTTCATGAACTGCTGCAAGAAGCTACATTCCAAGACCAGATCATGCTGGAGCAGGGAAGTTGGCTGGGCATCAAAAGAAGGTCTTGGGAGTCAGGGAAACAAGACCCAAGGTTGCAGGGTTTTGTACGCAAAACAACTAGGATCCAATCCGAGGAACCCTTGAATCGCACCATCTCCAAGAGGATCGATCGCCGATTCTTTTGTCACTCCATGCACGGTCCCGCTTAGGCCTAGTGAAGAGCGAGCAGCATGGTCTGTGGACATCAAACCTTGATGCAGATCATTGAGTACATGAATGGGTGTGGAGTTCCCCTTGAGCGGTACACGTTCCACCCTACGACCAAGCTCTTTGGCTTCGGTGGAGACGCTATGAGGAGAGCGGAGTGGACCGTGAAGCTTCCCGTCTATGTCAACGGCAAGTCGGGTGTCATTGAATGCTTCCTGGTGGACGGATCAACTCCATTGTTGGTGGGCCGTCCCATTCTGAAGGCCCTGAAGGTCAGAGTGGATTCGGACAAGGACCTCATCAGCTACGGCACGGAGGACTGGCAACCAGCAGTTCGAGGAGAGAGGGGCGAATATCTGCTCCGTCTGGATGAGGGAGTTCTTGATGATCCGCGAGGGAACAACATCGACTTTGACCTCGTCACCACAGAAACCTTTGAGATGGTGCAACGTGAGGGAATCATGCGCTCATCCACCTACACTCTCCTGCAATACCTGGAAGCCACCGGCCGAGATCCACCGGAGCATTGCCTGAATGCTGAGGAAAACAACACAATTGAAGAGGAGATCATGGAGAACGCACAAGGCCAAGCCCTAGAGGATGATGAACAAGTTGCGCTTGTGAGAAAGGAGATCACTGACAAGTTGCTTCGTGGTATTCGCTTTCCCCCCATGCCACCATGTTTGTACACCGCCACACGGTTCTGGAGCAAGGACTTCGAGCTCATGAACAAGGAATCAAAGTGTTCTGGAAGACATCTCCCCAGACTTCATCTGGATTGCTCCGGCATGCAAGAAATGGTCAAGAATGCAGGCACTGAACGCCCTCCAATGTGACCGAGATTATGAAGAAGCAGTTCACCTGAAGGTTGCTGAACGATCATTTGCCATCCAGTACAATGAAGGAAGAGATGCCGGCATAAAACACCCCCTGGGCTCCAAGGCTTGGGAGACAAAGACATGGAAGAAGTTGCCAGGTTGGCCATATCTCCTAGATCAGTGCGTCTACGACACCAAGATTGCCGATTTGTTCGTGAAGAAACCGACACGTCTGCAATTGACAAGTGCATCAATGGTTGACTACTTGGCATGGCGCTGCCCTGGAGACCATGAGCATCTTCCCTTGGAGGGCTCAATGCCAGGCATCGGATCATTGACGAAGGCTGCAGGTGCATATCAGCAAACCTTCTGCTACTACATTGGAGAGGCCATCGACATGCTCTACTATGAGCCGGAGGACCTTGCAGCAGCAGCAGCGGAAGACATGGAGGAGGAGAACGAGTATACTCCATCATATGCGCCCTCAGTCATGATCGAGCCCGATGACGCACCAACATACCCAAGAGAGGTTCATCATGAAATACAAAAGGATTAACTATATCCAGATGAACCACGGGTACCTGGACAAACCACTGGCATACTCCAGCGACTGCAGGCTGTTGATCGACAACAAGCCAAGAGGACAATCAACAGACTTCACAGGAATCTTGGACATCCGACCAATGCTGAGCTGTGCCGTCTACTTCAGATGAAGAGAGCATCAGATATTCTTGTGGAATGTGCAAGGGATCATGAATGTGCTGTTTGCGCTCAACACCAACGACGACCACAAGTACCAGTATCCTCGGTTCCCAATGCACAAGAGTTCAACAGCAGAGTCCAAGCAGACACCCTATGGATCCGACTGCCGAACATCAAGAGAGCACTACCTGTCCTGATGATCAGTGATGCAGCAACTCGCTTCCTGGCAGGACGTGTACTCCTTCGAGAATCACCTGAGGAATTTATCCTGGCCTTGGAGAGGGCATGGATTCGCAACTTCGGCCCAATGAAGTCACTTCATGTCGATGACCAAGAAGTTGGGGCTTAGACTATGTCCGATTATGGTGCTCTGAACAAGGAGTGACCTTGAACGTGTCCCCAGGTCAGAGCCACACCAGACTCGCTATCCTGGAAAGGAGACATCAGGTCACAAGGCGAACCCTCGAACTGTATCTAAGTGACCAGGAACAGGGTGACGTGCTTCTACCTCATGAACCACGAGAGCGCCTGATTCAGGCACTATGCTATGAGATCCCACAGATCAACAGAAGCACAAATGTGAGGGGCTACAATCCAGTGCAATGGGTCCTTGGCTACACACCGCATGTCCCTGGCCTTCTGACAGAGGAGCCACTGCCACCACCGACACTGGAACCTTCAGAGGAGTTCCTCAACAAGCTCCAACGCCAGAAGGCAGCGGCAAATGCCGTGTTCACGGCAGATGTTGACACCCGTCTCCGAAGAGCCTTAAACAGAAAATACACAGGACAACTTGCCATCTTTCACCTCGGTGACCTTTGCTACTACTACCGAGATGGACCCGGTGGCATCGGCCCCAAGCTGAGGTGGAGGGGACCAGCAAGAATGATCATGGTGGAACAGATTGAGGCAGGACCGCACAGCACCATCTACTGGATTGTTCATGGCGCGAATCTCCTTCGAGCAGCGCCTGAACATCTACGACCTATTCCTCGAGAAGTTGAGGAGAAAAGAACTTCAGAAGACCCCTTCTTCAAGGCTCAACAAGCACTGCAAGGAATCAGGGGCCAAGGGACGACTTTGTACACTGACCTCACCAAGAGCAACAAGAGGCAACGACATGAAGTGTCGAGTGGAGACGAAGAAGAAGAATATGACTAAGATGAATTGGAGCCCGACGAGCCAGCAGGACTTCAAGATGTCTGGCAAGTGAGCGATGACTAAAAGGTCTGGATTCGGACTCACAACTGCCCAAGGCGAGAGCTCTATATCCCAGACACAAATGCTGACATCCTAATGTATCGATTCAATGATGAAAGGGTCATCACCGTGAGAAGGCTACCACCTCATCCATCACGAGTCCAACGAGTCCAACTACGAGATGAATGGCGGAGGATTGATACTGGGAAATCCTTGTATTACACCTGGACCGGGACAACCACCTTCACCATTGAAAGAGAGCATGACTCCGACCCTGATGAGGTGATTCAAGAAATCCTCCAAGAACCAGAACCACCAGATCCCGAGGATCCTGGAGAAGAGCAAAAGAATGTCCCACCAGAAGCATCAATAGAGGGTGGCCCCACAACTTCGCCTGCACCAACAACTGGGATGACTGAGCGAGCAGTTAAAAGACCAACCACACAAGAAGGGTCGAAACCCGAGCCAAAGCAAGAAGAGATCCCACCTCCTGGGGAAGTATCTGAAGTACTAGCCCATCAGAAGAGGCTATACGAAGGTCCCCACGAACTAGAAGTCTTCAAGGCTTAGAGAACCCGGGTTGACAAGCAAAAGACCTTGTCGTTTCTACAGAAGCCTTGGACATACGGACCTATCCGATCAGAATCATCGAGGGCATCTCCGTATGAACCATTGCCTGAGGAGATTGAGATACAGATCGAGATTGATCTTCAGCAGGCCACAGATCTCCCTCCAGGCTGGCATGTTGAAGATGGTTAGCTATTCCTTAACGTTGGCTATTCCTTGATGCTCCTACCGATGAATGGGCATTGGAAGGAAACTGGCTGATCAGAAATCATTATGTCCCACGGAAGAATGGATTCCAGCCAACACAAGAGAACTGCCCCATCGACTTGAGCTACTTGGCAAAGAAAGACTTCAAGTCTGGTCCGTTTATTGGTCCTGCTGTATTGCTTGATTTGTTTGTGTAGAGTATGGTATCTAATCAAAATTAAATTAACCCTAAAACACGGATTTCATACATCTAGGCAATGAAAGATCGAAAAGCAAGATCCAGCGGTGCCTGCCGTCGGACCGACGGAAAATAATTTGTACATATCTGGATAAAACTTCTTTCCAAGGTCAGATTACGATTAATCGGTGACAATAAAGGTCCTTGTGCTAGGATGACGTGCCTAAGTGAAGAAATGGGCCCACTGCAGTGTGTCCTGGGTCCAGGCCTAACGAAGGCGGAATCGATTGATACCCTTTTGGTTTTTGGGATTGGGAATTAGAAACCATTTAAACAAATACAAACTCAGAAGATAATGTCTCGAGCCTTAATTGCCAAACAAAAAGTCAAAGTCGGGATAATACTTCGATTCCAGGATGCACTAGGAGATCTACTCCTTTTATATAAGTGTAAAATCAATCCGGATATTATAATCACCATATCCAAAAATAGGATGAAACATCCGTGTATAAACAGCAATCAAATTGTAGTCCTAAACAAGTGTTTAGAACAGGGCTCGATCGGTCTAGGAGGTTTTGGTATATTTAATATCCTATATAAAAACATACGAATCATTAATATCAAATCATATATTATAATTCCCTCCTAATAAAAGAAAATTATATATAAATATATATTTAATGCAATTTCGAAAATATGTCCAAATTCATTTGCATTTATTTAACAATTACGAAAGATTCCCATCTAAATGCCATGCATGTTAATATACAACGTATATATCGTAAGGACGATATAATTACAATTTAATTTATGCCGGGTATATAATGTACAACCGAAATAATCTCTTTCAAAATCACCGCAACACGAATCATTACAAAGACAAAGCCATATTTATCTGCCCCATTCATTACATGCCATTAAAGAGGTGCTCCACCCGATCTCCTATACAATAATAATGTCGAATAAAAATCGATTACCCAAATCGATCCAACTAATATAATACAAAAATCTAAATACGTTCCATTAAAACACTCGGAAAAAAATCAATATCGGAAAGACCGTATATAAATCCTACGGACCTATATCCAAAAATAAATCCTAATATACGACCATTTCAATCGATTATATCTAAGCCAATTATTACCCATACCTCATAATATTTCGCCCGACGATCGTAATAAACAAAAAAGAAGCCGAACTCTCGTCCTCTCCTAAAGCTAAAAAAATAATCCTCGCGCCCGAGATAAACAAAAAAAACGACTCCCACCTAAATTTAAGACCAAATTTTACAAATCGATTAAAAAAAAAAACATATTACGAAAAATCACTAGTAATACATACCACGAAAACAAAAAAAAACAACCGCGCCCAATACTCCCTTTCTTAATCTATAAATAACATATCGAAAATAACTATTTCAATCTACCCTACCTCATTTAAATTATCCCGAAGAAATACATCATTAATCTCTAAAATAAATCCTTATCCATCCAACCAAAAAATTTTAATAAACTACTCAACTCAATAATCGATTTACCTAAACATCTCAACCATTTTAAAAAAACATAAAATATATAAATACTCAGAAAATGTCCGCCCAAAAATTTTTCTTGCCGCTAGAAATAAATAGATATATATATATATAATATTTATTTATATTAAATTTTTATTATTAATATATTTGTTATATTTATAACAATTTCTACATTATAGAAAATATATATAAAATATTTTAAATATATATATATTTTCAATACTAAATTAATTTTTATATAATGGATATTACTTTAAATCCTGGTATTTTGATTTCCTTCTGATTCGGCAAATGCGATTCAGAATTGACAAATAGCACTACTCGCAAGGCAAGGAGCCATGAAACAATGCAGGGTTTTTGTGGTGATTTGACTGTGACTATGAAATGATTCTCTTTTGATCAAGATTCTCTTGATCAATCGTTGGACATCTGGAGACTGCAAGGGAAAATGCCTGTGAGTCCTGTTGCGGAGAACAAGTTGCGCCATGTTTCACAATCATCCATCCCTCATCAAATCATCGTCGTTCTTCCAGACTTGAGCGTTGCTGGCCTCTGCACCTTCTTGAATAAGCAGCTATGTTCAGTGCAAGAAAGGCATCTGCAAAAAGGCTATGCTGCAGGGAAATGAATCTCTGCCACAATGTCACCGATAAGGAGCGGCCCGCCGCCACTGTCCAGCCACGCGTGCAAAGCAGGCATGAATACTCCGTCCGTCAACTTGTTCCGCCACACCGCTTCAAAGACCTCGCCTGACCAAGTGAGTTCATCAAGTTCCGAAGATTTCCACACGCTCATCAAGTATCTATCTTTTGATGTGAAGCTGAGGTCTCGAGTGACCGGTATGTCTTCTGCGTTTGGGCCTCTGGTCCCAGTGACCTTCAACTGATTCCTGCCATCTGTCCCAATGGTCACCTGTCCAGTCACTTGGGTCATGAAAGCTGCAAAGGAAGCTTATGGTTGCAACATAACCCCCCTCAATGACCATGGATTCAAGCACCGCGTGACAATGTCGTTTGTCATAAAGCTACACCGATCTTCAAACTCATTCAAGTGAATGCAAAAAATGGAAAATCACAATGCCCTCCTACTTGAAATAAAGACGCTTCTGTTCCGGAAGCTGTACCAGCCTGGAAAGTATGGAAGGAATTGCTCTGCGTCCAGTTCTGTGGTGTAAAGCCTTGAGGCCAAAAGCTTGCAAGGAGTGCAAGATGTCCAAAACAATTACAATCAAGTAGTCCAAAACAAAAGCGCAAATCCAGAAAAGCTCCACAGCCGGACATTCAAACACCCGACCAAGCGACCCATGTCGGAGTTGGGAAAACCACCTGGACCTTCAACTCTTAGCTCTCCTCACAGGTCTTGAATCTGCATTTGGCTGTTGGCCTCATTCAGTGTGGAGCAGCCCTTGTTTGGGGGTTATATGCGTGACGAATGCGAGGTCCCCAAAGTTGAATCTATGAATGGTTCACATTTTCCTGGCCATCTGTTATGGTCATATCTTCCGTGCCCTCTTCCAATTCCCATTTTTGATGCAGCCATGAGAGGTGCACGAGCCAACAAAACAGCAATACCACACAGGACCAGGATTTAAGGAACCTTAAGTTATTGAGCCAAGTGGCAGCCAACTAGAACTATGCATTCTTTCACTGGCAATCTAGGGATGCCCGTTCTCAGATAAATTTATAAATGATACAACTGCCCTGGCCCCAAGGGGATCTCACAGTTCTGGAAAGGAAAGGAGCGGGAACTTGAACCCAAGCCAAATCTACATAAGCACAATCATTTACAGGCAGGCTTTGAGCTGTCATTGGGCATGAGGAAAAACATGTTAGGCACACCACGGGCCAACCTACACAACCTACACGTACATGGCACAATTACTTGCATCTTACTGCCTCTACACGCTACTAGGGGCTCCTGGCCTTACTACCAGGAGCAAGAAGCTACTAGGGGCTCCTGGCATCCCTACTGGGAGCAAGGACGTGTAGGGGCTCCTGGCCTTGCTACTATAGGAACAAGGACGCTATTGAAATGTGGTCAGAAGTTGCTCCAGTCTTCAGAATCCAATTGCCCTGCGCTGCTCCTCTTTCCATTCCAGGATGGAACCTCGGTTACGGACGGATCCACATTGGCTCGCAGCTTTTTTCATCTCTTTCCCCATGAGACTCTCCGTTGACGTGTTGCTGTCTCTTTTGTTTGGCCCGTGTCCCTCCTCTGTCTGACCCTGTCTGGTCTTCTTTCCTCGAGATCCCGTTTTGGACTTCACCTTGTGCTGCACCTGGGATCGTTGGCCTCTCACTTGGTCCGTTCAAGCTCCCACACAAGACAAGAATACAGGTTGCAGGCAACACAGTGCATTGATGGCTGATTGAAACGCTTCATGCCAAAGCAAGTGATGAGAGCCAAAGAGAAAGGTGTCAGCTGTATGAATACAATGCTGGAACGCCGCGTCTACCAGAGGCTGTGAAGGAAGAACATGAGGGCAGGTGGCGATGTGACATGACAAGAGTTCCCTGTGCACTTGGCGAAGACCTGTCGCTGGAAGTGAAAGAGCGCGGCGGCAATTGGGAAAGTTAATGGGCGCGTGCAAACGGCACGAAACTAATGTCCACATCGACGACCCATTTTTTGAGCACTTCACTTCCAAGTGTCCCCCTCCCCACTGTGTTTCAGAAAGACTTTCATCTATATCTACCACCCACAGCGGCCTTGAGGCATCGTACCCCAGCAGTTTGCTCTGGTGGCCCAAGCCTTTTTCTGGAGGTGTGCACTCAAGCTTTGGTGGTTGTGGCACCCATAGTTCTTTCTGGTGATTTGATGTTGCCCCTCATGAGCTGCGGCGATCTGTAATGACTGCAACAATCTTCAGTGATCGGTAGGGATTCGCGGATCTACTTGACGGTGTCGTGACCGGCTGAGCCTATCTACCTCAACTGGATATCGAAGCAATCAGAGCTCCATGACAAACTAGATTCTCTGCATAGTCAACGGATTAAAGGCTTCAGCTGAGCAGGTTTCGAGCTCGTTTTCGTTGACATCCAAGACACTTGATTGCATTTGAATTCTTGTCTTTCGACAACCCCCACCCATTGTAGATATACGTTGGAATGCCATTGCGATCCATTTCGCCTGAGGAGCACACGGGCGTGCCGGCATGCAAAGCCTTGCTTGGGATTGTATGACTACGCTTGTTGAATCAATTTTCAAGGATCTTCATCAGCTTCAACGTGTCCCAAGGCACACTGCATGGACGGAGGCTGTTCCAAAACAATCCCAAGACCTGCCGAGCTCCGTGCAGATGTGCATACGGCACCACACAACGCCGCAAGCTCGTGCAAAACAGAACAAACAAAAAGGAATTTGGTGGTGTGTAGCATTGCCTGTGGCAAGACTCAAGGATTCCACAAGAGGTTGCTGTTGCATGTTGATCTCCAGAGATGCTCTTAGCCTCTACTTTGGCCTCTATAGTACCTGATTGCGCTGTGTTTGCCCAGGTACCTGTTGTTGGTCAAACCAGAAATCTGCATGGATACATGTTTCCCAAAAATCCAGAAAGCAAACCATTATATAGTGTGAGCGTGACCTATCCTGTGTCCATATGTAGTATATGTAGTAGCTAACTTAGCCTAAGGGTTTACTTCCTTGCTTAATTAAGTAGGCGCCTACTGAATTAAGATAATTAAGTAGGGAGGGGGGAGGTCGGCAAAAAGCAAACATTGTGACAAGGCTGAAGATTGTCACAAGCTGAACCTTCTAAGGTGCTTGCCTTGGTTGTATGCATCGGAGTTGAGCTGAACTGAAAAAATCACTTTGGTGAATGGTTGAAGTTCTCGTTGAAGCTCTCGTTGACCGCTTGCTTCCGCAGCTGCGTCAGCTGATGGAGGTTGCAGTGCTTCAACACTGAGGCTTGGCAACCTCAGATTTTGAATCTCGGCTGTGATTCCCCCATTTAGCTTCGAGCACTGAAATATCTTTCCATAAATGCTTGAAGAAGAGCACAGTACAAATCGAGAAAAGAGATTTGCACGAGATAGACATATGCATGCGTATCACGGAAGATCCTAGACATTGCCCCACAGAAAAGGAATCTGCCCAGGAACAGCAAATGTCCAAGCTCGCCTGTCATGAGCAATTCGCCATGCTCACCTTGTCGAAGATCCTTCACATCTGGCTGCTGCCCGCCCATGTCCTCCGAAAGATTGGCACTTCGAATCTTTGTGCACTTTTCAATATGTTAAACCCTTTCCTTCTCTAATGAACCTACGTAGTCCAAGGCGGTCACTTGCATCTGGAAAGTGGGGTGCCTGGCTTGCAGCCACGTATCAAGCAGCTGCCATTTACTTGAAAAACAGGGAATTGCAACTTTCAGCCACACAAGTAGCTGCATAGGGCTTGCTTCAAGCTTGCAAACTGTGTGACCTCAACAAACGAGATGTTTTTCCTGCCAATGCTGTACACAATGGGCCAGCTCAACTGCAGAATGGGCAAGGCGGCGGAAGCATGCTCATTGCAACCCTGGTCTCCTCGAGCACGGCCAGAATGGATGGGAGACCCTTCATGACCTTGATATTTTCTCCTGACATGTAGGGCTCCAGCATAAAACACTCAAGCATCATGTCTCAATGCTTTGGAATTTTGGAGTCACATCTTGCTGAATATCTCAACGGTATAACTGGTAAGGCCAGGAGCCCCTAGTAGCGTCCTTGCTCCTAGCAGCGATGCCAGGAGCCCCTAGTAGCTTCTTGATCATAAACGGGTGGTGTCTAGCTACTCCCAGCTTTTTCCGAATCCGATAGCTCCCGACACTCGAGCGCCTTCAGGTGAGCTTGGAGCAGCTTTGATCAGGTCTTTGTACCCTTGATACGAACCTGCGAACACAAAGAACCTCCATGCAACCCACAACTTGGATTTTCAGATTAGCACACCTTACATATTCTGGCGCGAATGCTAAACATCATGTACATACGGACAATGACCCCTGGCATGGGGAGCTGAATCTGTCGGCTCCTTCAAAAACATGAACATGCTGGGTGGTACCAACATAAAGAAGAAAAGGAAGGAAGAAAAAAAGGTCTCTCTATAGAGATCTATATAAGTAAAAATTGGAAAAAACAAGGAAAGCTGACACCAGTCCAAAGATCAGCTCTGTTCTTCAAGGCTCAGCGATCTATGCTTGCAGCTAGGACATCATTTTTTTAAAATTATGTTATATAGTATATTATATTTTAGTATGAGGACACTTTCGTCATTTGGTCTTTCGAGTCTCCTGCAGCTTGGAGAAGGATCTCGACTTTGGTCTCCCGAGCGACCACGGCAAATATGGGCTGTGATGGGTCCAGTTCCGTGACGGAGATTTGGTCACACAACACCTGAGGCACACACACGGAAGCTCCCTATGCAATAAGGGGGTTCATCTTGGCCGAACAGAGATGGCCTCCAACCTAAGAACGATGGCTTCCAACCTAATGGCGATGGCCTCCAACCTAATAGCACTTTCTTGTTGCTGTGATGGGTCTTTGTTTGGAGAAATTGCTAGCCGAGTGAAGATCCTGCCTTGATTGTAAGAACACATCCACGGATAATGTAGAACAACATACTAATTACACAGTACCTGCTCTGCTTCTGAGTCCTTCTATCTACGGAAGATAAAACCTGGACCTGGTTTGTTCTACGAGTGTGGAGTTGATTGCAGCCCATTGTCCGTGGCAGTTTTGCTTAAACATCCTCTAATAAAAAACCTTGCAGCGTGATTCGTCACCATATTGCTACTCCATTCAGCAAAGTCGTTCCGATGGTTGAACGGAGTTTTTGACGGAGTTAATCACCACCCAACGCACGTATATAGTCCCACTCCGCACGGCTGAGCATCAATACTGCCCAATTCTTCTCATATTTTTGAGTCACCTGAGGCCCATGAAAGAGCTTCAAAAAGCTGGCGGGGGGGCACCTGTCCGGCACAAAGAGCACAGAGTATTCGTTGTTGCTCCTAGTAGCGATGCCCTTTGCTACTAGTAGCGTTCTTGTTCCTAGTAGTAAGGCCAGGAGCCCCTAGTAACATCCTTGCTCCTAGTAGCGATGCCCTTGGCTCCTAGTAGCTCTCACCCCTGGTGACACTTCATGATTCATGCTTCGATGGGTCAAGACTATGCCTTGAGGGCTAATTTGACATCTCGAAGGTTACCCTAATTTTGGTGATGTTTCTGTCACGCTCATTGTTGTGGTGGCTTGACTGTTGGTGCCATGAAACTTCTTGCGCCGGTGTGAAAGACTTGGAAGTGCATTCAGCAAAGATTCTGTTGGAAGTCGATGGGGTGAGTCATCGGGCTTTAGACTTTCGTGGTATTGCTCGCTTCTCATGTAACGTCTTGGTGCTGTGCAACCTAGATGTTTTGGAAGACAGTGTTATTCTTGAAAGGGGTGGGGTGCAATCTTTCCTAAGCAACGAATAATGTACCAATGATGCATACATTCGACGCAGCTCACCAGATGTTGTGCTAGCGGTTAGCGCCTCAATATGATGTTCTTCCAGCTGCTCACGAATGCTTTGCACCGTGTCCTCCTTCGTGCAAAAGATGTCATAGGTTACCCCTGTGATGGTCGACACAGAGAAATGCACCGCCATGGAGTGCTCTGTGTTGAGCCAGCTGCACAAAGTGCCGAACGAATCGTCTTCGGGCGGGTAGAACATGCCCAGCTGTAGTCCAAGAATGATTCACTAGGAGCAAGGACGCTACTGGCAACGCTACCAGGAGCAAGGACGCTACTAGGGGCTCCTGGCATCGCTACTAGGAGCAAGCACGCTATTGAAATGTCTCCTCAAGTCTTTGACATATAGTAGCGATGCACTTGTTCCTAGTAGCATCCTTGCTCCTAGTACCGATGCCCTTTGCTCCTGTAGCATCCTTTCTCCATATTGACTGCAGGGAACGTCCAATATCTGTTACAAGGAATTTGAGAAGCACTACAGCAAAAGCACTACAGTGGGATTGATGAGGTTCTGTAGCGCAAAGCCAAAATCATTGAGGCTCAAAGAAAGCGTTTATCAAGGTTTATCGAAGAGGCACGAGAAGGGACTTGGATAGGTGCTCATGTCCAAGCAGCTTTGAGAATGGAATCTATTTTCTATGATTTTGTTCACAAAAAATAATGGATACAGTAGACCGATGGATCAGTAAGACATAGTGAAGGAATAGTTTTCTATGATTAAGGAATAGTTAAGTATACGATTCTGGTTTGCGTGTGCGTGGGTATCGTTTTGAACACCCCTCAAGTCATAGCCTTCACCCTTGACCAGATGGAGCTGCTGAGCAAGTTACAACTTGTGGTTGTTCTGCCAGCAAGTTATAACTTGTTTTTCTGCCATCACTGGTACTGTACAGTTTGTCTGTGCTTTAGATTATATAGCAGGGATTAGGCGAGCCAACCCATTCAAACGTAGTCTTTGTCGCGACTAAGAGTTCAAAGTTCATTGCGACTCTGTCGGCTTCGGAGCTTGTTTGTTATGAGCGCAAGGACGGTCACGGACAGGCGACACATGACGACACATGTGTACAGGCTCCTTATGGTCGATGCTTTGAAACTATCTGGCAGTTGCTCTTTGTCCAACACTCAGTGCAAGAAACGAACGAAAAAAGAACCGTACAACACTTCCATACATTTCCTAGAGCAGGCCAACAAGGAACTGCAAGAGAAACCAAAGGTTCTTGATTAGAACAGGCATCTGTAGCTCAATGCCCACAGCAACATTAGACTTCTGAGCTCATCCATAGCTACCTTGTGATTTCGCAAATCTTCTATCGTGACAACTCAAGCATGAATTAGCTGCCAAGCCAACCACCTCCCAGTTGAAACAGTATTTGTAGCGATGTTTTGTGAACCCACTGGTCACTGGTCAACTCTGAAGCTTGGGCTCACAAAACTAAATCCTATTTAGAGCAACCAGGGTGAACATGTTTTGGCTCGAAAGCAGTATCAGTATCCTTCCCCAGCAGAAGGCTACCAAAGAGATATCCGATGCATCCGGGTTAGACTCTATATGGCACACGTCTCTGAAAGAAGATACTGGGCCGTGATTCAGATCACAGGGGTTGTAATTTCCTGAACTCAAGGTTCCAGAAAATGCATTATTGGCCTGGATTGCACGATGTGTTGGATTTGCAATATTTACTACAAATTCGCTCTTCCAGGTTAGTTGAACATCGATATCATCTTCAATTTGCAGTACCACAAAATGGTTTCTCCAAGGTCACCGAAACCTCTTCTGCTTTTACATTACTCTACGACAAATGTTTGGAACGTTGCTACAAAACGCCTCTACAGAATGCTCTGCCCAATGTCATTCTTTGCGCTCACTATGAAATGACCGCTTTATAGTGGCCTCAAGCACACCCATTTCATAGTTGACATTTTTCGCTCGGATTCAAAGCCTAGAGCCGGATGATGAAGTAGCAAGATGAAGTATCAAGATGAAGAACACTTACTTGCTTGCGAAGCAGCTGTTGCATCTTTCCGAGTGCTTTTGAACTTGCACACATATTTGTTCTCGATCTTGCTTCCTTTTTCAACATGAAACCAGCCATGGAAGGGTTCTCTGAATCAGCCTTGGAGAAATCTATTTAACCGGAAGCAGCTCTGACCTCAATGGCTGATCTGACAATGATCTGGCAGACCTTCTTCACTTGGTGCATTGGAATAGGACAAGTAGATCCAATACCCTTGGGAAGGAAGCTCCAGTATGCCATGCTTGGCGGTGTCGATCAAACAAGAAGAATTGCGAAGGCCATGCCAACCAGTCGAAGGCGTCTGATCGAAGGGAAGAGGCCTCTGGAACTTGCTGGACGTTATAATGTTCACAGCATCTTTATGGTTTGAAATTATTGGCGGCTAAAACAAACATTCAGTACCTGTCTGGAATGCTTCTTTGCACAAAGTTGGAGTGACCAGAACGGAAGCTACCAGCTAGCGAAACACCGTGCTCTCTCAATTCGTGGAAATTGGGGATTGTTGAATTCAACCCATGTGCCTTCTCTCACAACAAGGGCTTTACTTTCAGCTGGCAACTGCTGCAAGCTGCTTGCATGCCATGTTCGCATTTTCACCGCAACTGCTGCAGCCGCTTTGCATCTTCAGCATCTAAGCCCAACTGGCAGTAGTGCTCGATTGAATCCATTTCATGCACCACATTTGGTTTCAGTTGACGGATCTATCCCTGTAAAAGTGATGATGCAAACGAGTACAAAGCAGCCTTTTCAACTTGAAAAGGCTCCATTTTCATTCGAGTCTTTAAGACAATATCTCCGATCTCTGATCTACCCAGCAACCCTTTTGGTTGCAAAGATTCAACATTGTTCCCATTTATTCAGAAGGCTTTCTTACCGACAAAACAATTTCAGACAAAAACTAAATATAGACTCGGACATGGAACCCCAGTTTAGTTGGGCACTGCAGGCTCCAGCCTCATCCAATAACATCTCGATATTTTCAATGACCTGCCAATGTTTGATTCATCATCCTTCACGCTAAGGTTGTTGGTTGTAGATTGAATTTCATCTTCAACTCTTTTGAAGCAATTGCTTCTTTCTTAGCCCAGTTGACATTGCTCATTGCCCTTTCGCGGGGCCCTAATTGGAGCTCCAGCCAACTCACATCTCTGGCCTCTTGCACCGAGACTGCGCCGCTTTCTTCTACCCAGCCCTCGACACGCTTGGCCTGATCGGCTGAGACATGTCACTTTTCAAGAAGATATATGTGATATATGTTAATGGAATTGCGAATGAACCTGGCTTGATCAATCTTGAGTGTAGCCCACCCAAAATGCTGCCCGACATGTTGAACGAGCTCCTCTCTGTAGCAAGATTCGACCTTTGGAGGTAAGGAGCAAGGACGCTACTAGCAAAGGGAATCGCTACTAGAAGCAAGGACGCTACTAGGGCTAGGGGCTGCTGGCATCGCTACTGGGAACAAGAAGCTGCTACATATAGCCGCGGAAGTCACGGCACACTAGGAAAAAACTTGTGTTCCCCAATGTAAACGCGACGCCAAGACGGGGGTCCAGGCATAGTCCTTGCAAAAACGTTGTTCCCGCATGTAAGCGCGATGATTTGTGAATGTTTTTGGTGTGTTTTCCCCAACGCAGTTCTTCTGTATTCAAAACAATGTTCCTGCATGTAAACGCAATCATTTAGACATGTCATTTAGCCATGTTGTGCAAAAACGAGGTTCCCGCATGTAAACGCGATGATTTGGCAAGGTTTTCTATGTGTTCTGAAGTTCCATCCGAAGCACAATTTTCATGCATTCACAACAAGCTTCTAGCATGGAAACGCAATGATTTAGCAATGATGTTAATCTCCTTGTGGTCCCTTGACATCTCTTTGGACCAGGCTCTGGACACTTTACTAGGGGCTCCTGGCCTTACTACTAGGAGCAAGGACGCCACTAGTAGCAAAGACTTTACAACATGATTGGGACAAGGAGTCCAGCACTTGTGGGACTTAGCCAGGTTTAGGTTTCACGCTTGTGCATGGACAACTCCAAATTCATGCAAAAGTCTACACCCAAATTTAGCTGTTCATCGGTGAGCTTCTAGTGCTAAGCTTTTGACCAAGTGCTCGGAGTTGACGCTTCGCAGCGCCTCACCCAGTTTTTGAACTTCGCATTTGCTCTAGTTTAGTTTGCTCTATGGGGAGTTATGTCCTCGGCAAGAACAACAACATATCCATGCTATGGCACATAGAAATCAGCAAAGCACGACATGTAGGTTGGAGGCCATCGCTACCAGGAGCAAGAAGCTACTAAAGGGAACTCCGGAATTGGACACTGATAGCATGTCGACAGAACAACGCTCCGTTCGACTACAAGGCCACTGAGACAAACGATTGAAGATCTGTCAAGCATTTTGTCTCCGGTCTCTCATGAAGTGTAACAAAAACCCGGTCTTTTTTACACTTGTTTGCACATACCTTTAACTGATCTCTTTGGCAAGCTCACAAGGTCTGAGACAGTTTATAGCAAGCTCAAATTGCGCAAATTCATGTGCATGGTTGGAAAAACGTTTTGCAAAATCCAACGAATTCTGGACATTATTGAACCTATTGCTCGAAACCGTGTATAAACAATTTTTGAGATTCTGAAACTATCTTTTTCATTCTTTCAACAGGTGGCTTCGTAGGGGGTCCTTGCGAATGCAAGGCCTCAGATCGGCGTCATGACCTTCAAGTAACACGAATGGGTTTAACCCCCTTCTTACTTTTTCTACATAAAAAGAAGGAAAAAACAAGTCTTATTATCGATTGTTTGTTCTCTTTAATCAGTATCTTTGTTTTATTTTTTCATGTTCTATTCCTAAGACAAGAAATTGTACACAGTATTGTGATGTCATAAATGAGAGTGATCGAACAAACATCCCCTTGATTGCCTCTCGCAGTCCAGGGAGTGGCTCGCCTGAAACGTAAAGCTTTGCAAGTGAATCCGTGACAACATTTTGCATCTGCGTCTCGAGAAACCAGAGTTTCGGAAGGGCTGCCGAGAACTTATGAGAATACAAAAGCTATGTAAGAATGCTGTTACAAAATCTGCATGATGTCACATCTATCATGCTTGCGAAGGACTTTTCTTCTGCTCCACTTAACAGCCGCACAAGCTGCCTTGATCCCAGGAGACCTGGCCCGTGGTTAACAAGCCAGGAATGCGGAAATCACCATGCTCATGTTGAACGTCATGTTGGTGTGGCAGAATACAAGTTTTTGTGCTGTTGCAAAAACATTGTCCTTTCCATTGTTTCTTGTGTCCTTCTTTGATCTTCTTTTCATGGTCTTTGCTTCTTGTTCTATTTTGCTGGCTAGCGCGGCTTGCAGGTTTCATGTCCTGCAGCTCTATTATCTCTGTCTGTGGTCCTGACTCATGAACGCAAGCCAGCTTGAGTTGTACCGCGCTCTCATTAACCCATCTTCTTGTCCTTACTTGGCTAGCAAGGTGTTTGCACAGTTCTCGTCCAGCCTCGACTGCTTGAGGAGCATCATCCCAAACTACCTCTCCAAGTCACAAAGAACAACACCCAATTCCAAGGTAGATATTCTCTGCTGACAAACCTGACAAGCTTTTCATTAAAAGAAAAACAAAGAGCGAAGGGCCTGACAAGTTCAGGTCCCTAGGATTGCTTAAAGCGGCCCAAAAGCCGCAGGGCCTCTTGGCTGCAGTTCGTTGCCGTTGCTTCCCAGGTAGTGTGGCCATCTGAACTAGTGGGCCATTGAAGAGTGATTAATAATAGCTTTGCCTTGCGCTAAGACTGGAATCATACGATCATTTATATTATAAACATTTATAGATTCTCGGCTTGAAAGGATCACAAGCGGGCCTTTTTCCTTCACTTGAGAACAAAAGCCTTCAGGTGTTCACACCTCTATTCACAGACTCCCCCTCTGTCGCTCTGACAGATTCGGACGGAAAAGTCCAAAAGGAGGCTCAAGGCTTTGTCAAAAGGCTTTTCGCCTTATAGTACTCGGCCCTCATCTTCTCGATGGACCAGCCCTTTCCAGAATGCGCTTTCTGGAATTTGTTCCACGGATTGGTCGGGGATGGTGACCTCTTCCGACCTCCATGGTGGCTGGTCTGAACCACCGCGCGGTGCAAGCGCTCGGATGCCACCATCGCCTTCTCGGCGACATGTCCAGCCACGATCGCCTGCTCGGCGGCTTGTTCAGCTGCATGCGCTGCTATCTCAGCGCTCTCGGCGGCTTTCCCGGCCTCATCAGCAGCGGCACAAGCTGCTTGGATCACACGCTCACTTGGCAAATCCAGCGGTCGACTTGAGCTGGACCCACCACCTTTCTTCTGCCCCATAGTTCAGGCCATAGAGCTCCTCAATCTCAAACCCCTTTCTCCACTCTTGGTTTGAGCTTCCAAGGTGGTTTCTTCTTCACTGTTGGGGCTATTATCAGCCTCGTCTTCTGTTGGTGAAGCTTCACCAACCCCTTTCTTCCTTGTAGTAGAGCTCCTCGATCTTGGTCGCCTTGAGGGCAATGGTGTGGTTATGACCCCTTCCTCAAACTCCAGCTCATCCCCTGAAACATGCAGCTTGCTGGACAGCAATTGCAATCGACGGAGGCAACAATGCACCGAAGTGCAAATCGTCCTCGCAACCCAGATTGCCCCTATCACTATCAGCACTAGGCCGCACAGCCAGAGGTTGCCGAATCTCTCGTCAGAGCCGGCACCACCATGCGCCTCTGCGGCCTGCACTAGCAAACCACCGGCCAACAAGGCCCGAAGAGCCACCTGGTGTTCTTGAGACTGTGGTTGGAGCAGCTGTCCCCCACCCATCATCCTCTTCACTTGAACTTCACTTCGCAAGCCCAAGTCCTGCTGGAATCCAGTGAAGCTTTGACCCACTAGCGGCTTGGTCATGCCGTCTGCCACGAGCTCCGTGCCCTTCAAGTGGATGAGCTTCCAAGGGCCACCAGGAAACAGGCTTTGTCCCTCCAGAGCTTCTCTCAGGATATTGGAGCGGACCCTCAGATGCCTCGTCCGCCAAGAGGTGGCGGAGTTTCCGTGGGCTAATCCTATTGCGGCAGCATTGTCACCATAGATCACCCTTTCAAAAGTGTTGCCCGCGAGCTGCTCCCCCCACATGGCACATAACAAAGCTTCTGTGGCTCTTCCAGCATTCAAGGCCTCGCAGTAGGAGACCAGCTCTGCTTCTGCGGTGCTATGACATACGAAAGGTTGGGTCGAACTCTGCCAAGCCACCGGTGCACCAGCAAAGCATAGTACCAGGCCTTGCATGCTCTTGTGACCGTTGCCTGTGCCATAAGCTATATCTGCAAACACTTCAAGCAGCTTTTCGTGGCGCTGAACTTTGAGTTGGCTTCTGGCTCCCCATGGATTGTGCATGTACCTGGGGTAGTGAAGATCTCCAGGTTTGTGCTTCACGTAAGCCAGGAGTTCATGGCCAATTTCAATCGCTTTGCCAGGGTTTCTGGTGACAAGCCTGCTCAAAGCTGCGACGCCGTAGGCCAAATCTGGTCTTGACCTTGTTGACAACCAGAGAAGTGATCCGGCCAAGGCTTGTGCTTCCCTGATCTGGTTGCGATCGATGTCAGGCTGCTGTTCTCCATCGGCCTCACTGACCTTGAAGTTTGGGAAGGCAGCTGCGCGAGTGACTTGCCATCTGGCGAGGATTTCTTGCTCATACTTATTCTGAGCGATGTGGTACCCATCTCCATCAACATCAGGGGCAATCTCAAAGCCACAAAAGTGAACTGGATTTGTGCTGGAAGCCCATTCGATGCTGGATGTGGCCCACGTGGCTCGCAGAGCATCCAAAGCAGCTGAAATGATCCCCTCTTCACCTGTCAGCAGGATGTCATCGACGTACACGGACATCAAACCTGACCAAATTCGTTCACCAGAGATCGAATCCACCTCCTCCAACCGCCAGAGATTTTCATCAGCGGTCTTGCAGAAACTCCCCCGGACTTCACGATCCCCTTTTTGCCTGGTCCATGACATCTGAGGCAGCTTCGTGTCTCTATACTGTGACCAGTCACGAGGTGATGTCGTCAGGCCGTACATGGCCAATTTGACCAACCAAACCTCCCCTTCTCTTGCAAGTCCCAATCGCCGGTAGACGGATGGAATCTCCATTGCAACCAGCTTTCCGTCTTCCCGACGAGGAGCATTCAAAAAGGCGACACGAATGTCGGTTGCTGCCATGGCCCAGCCTTTCAAAGATGCCGTTCTCACTAGGGCCCGTACTTGGCAACCGTCAGCACCACCCGCGTAGCTATCAGCATCAAAGCGGGTTTCAGAATAGTTGCCGCAACATACGGCGCGGGCTCGGCGAGCACCCGTACCAGCTTTTCTGGTGTACACCATCTTTGCAGGGAGCAATTCAATGGTCTTGCCTTCACGGGCAGCACGATCATGAAGATCTTCTTTTGTAATCTGCTCCACTGCCCTTTTTGTAGTAACCAGCTGGGTGTGCTCAGCCGTGATTGATGGAGTCCAGTTTTCGAAATCATCCAGGACTTCCCGAGCGGCCACTGTCTTGGCGACCAAGAATTCTTCCTCCATCTCTTTCTGCTCTTGCAGATGGTTGTTACCTCTTCTAGCTCGACCTTGTTCATGACGGCATTTGTCAACACCTCCATGTATGACCCTTGATCAGGGTTCGTGATGTCCAGATGGCCAATCTCTTCACCGATGTAAGTGGCCAAGTTCGCCTGGACGGAGCGGATGAACTGGACCCTCGTGAGAGGAATGTTCCCAGGTGCTTCATCATCTTTTGGGGCCACCAGGCTTGAGCCACCGCACTGGTTGTTAGGCGCCCCCTCCTTCTCCCCTCCTCCGGACGAGTCCTCCACCATAGAAACCGAGCTTTGAGTTTCAGCACCCTGGGAACCCCCTTCACACGAGGCCTCCCGCTCAGGGGTTTCGATGGTCCAGCTGTCACTGCTGATCTCGACCTGGAAGAGCTCCGGGTTGTTGGGACTGCAAGCATCAAACAACTCCCGATGTTTGCAGAGCCAGTTTTGGCACCAGGCATCCTCCCCTTCCATGTATAACATGGAGACTTGTGGGATTGCCGTCTTTTCAGTGAGCCGTCGACGAGGAACTCCATCTTGCCACGCTGGTCTTCTTGGAGGATCAGACAGCGCAGGAAGGTGGACCAGGGCCTCCTCGGCTTCAGGTTGATTGGGATTGGGGACCACAACATCATCCGTGTAGAAGAACCTTTTTGTCTCCAGGGATTGCACATAGTAACTTGTGGTCGTCATGGATGACTGCAATGCGGGACCAAGCACCACCACCTCATCTCTGATTTCACGCCGTGGCTGGTAACGGTCCTGCCATGATTTCTTCAGGGCGTAGGCCCCGGAGCCAAATCTCAGCAGAGGGCCTATTGGGAAGCCCAGACTTCGGAGTTGACGTTCTCCGATGTGGGTTGCAGCAAGCGGCCACATCTCAAGACCAAGGCCTGTAGTGGTGAGCACTGTGCGAACATGCTTCTTAACCACCCCCAGTTCACCCTCAACGCGGCCATTGGAGTTGTAACTATCACCGGATGTCAGCGTTGTTGTGATGCCCCGATCCAGAGTCCAACGACGCACCGGCGCTGAAATCAACTCTCTTGCCCTGTCGCAATGGAGCCTGTACAGAGGGAGTCCTAGGCCCCGTAACTTGGCGTAGATCTTCGCCAGGGCGGGCAAGATGTGGTTCACCGCGCGGCCTGGGAGCACCTCAACGAAGGTCAAATTTCGCACCATGACATCCTGGGCCTCCTCGATGGTTTTTTGCCATGCTTCAAAGGCTTCAGGCCCCTTTTTTACAGCCCCACCATCTTTTTCTCCATCATCCTCCCCCGGAATCTCATGCGGTTCTTCACCCAGCATATCATCTCCAGGATCATCACCGCCTGGTTCGGTAGGAGTGTACTCTTCAGCATCAATGGATGGAGGCTGTTGTGCGATGTCTCCACATTCAACCTCCGCCAAAGCGCGGCCAGATCCATCCACCGGAAAGGTGTAGACCGCCACCATCATGTACTTGCAATCCTGTCGATGTTGGTCTTGGCCGATCACCATCTTGCCAGAGAGATCCACACTCAGGGTGTATGCTTCTGGGTGTGAAATCCTTTTGCGTGGCTTGCTGCGAGCAGCGGACCTGACGCAATGTTTGCAATCGCGTCTAGCTGGCATGTGGTCATTGAGATAGTGCTGGCGCCAGCCATCCAAAGCCACTTGGCCTAACGGACGAAGAGCAGCTTCCAAAGACGGCGTTGAGCCACGATGGAGATGGTCTCGCAAGGCCAACACTAAAGAAACTTTCAAGCCCGGGGCCCATGCGGCCCATTGTTTGGACTCAGCGCAACGCTCCTGCATGGTCATTTGGTTGCGAGCAGGAGCTGGATCTTCTGGTTGGACACCACTTGGCGGACCTCGAACTTCATTCAACACTTGAAGGTCTCGCATGACAAAGGCCAGCGAAGTGGGCTTTTTCTTGATGTGGCCCATTGGACCTTGATCAAAATTGATCAACTTGACTTGGTAGGTCGTGGCAAAATCTTGCCACTCCTTGGTGCGCCATATGGACATGAATTGCTTCCGCCGTACCTCCTCTTCCGGGCGGTACTTGGCAGGGTCTTCAGGCTGCTCGATGGCCAAGGCTGTCTGGGGCTCCTGAGGGAGGCGAACATCTTCGCAAAGGACGTACAAGGCCAACATTCGGAAGAGCAGCGCACTGTCTCCATTCACCAGCTCCGCATCCGCAGGAGACAAAGTCGGCAGGCCATACGGATGTTGTTCCGTCCGCAGGACGCCAGGACCGCCATCGTCTTGGTATCGGAGCGCCGACACCGTCCGGCAAGGTGGCCCACCCACCACGGCTTTCACTCGGCCTGAAGCCGCCAACGACAGCAGGAACCGGAAAACATGATCATCATGAAGATCTGCTGCAATGGGGGCTTGCAAATCAATGCGCAAGACTTCAACACCATCCCGCTGCAAGGTCTTCTGCCAGTAGTCCGTGTCAGGACCCGAAAACAAGTGCAGGACGATCTGCTTTGCCCGGTCCAGCCTACGGCGTTTCCGCCGATTCCATGGAAGAAGGTGTCCATCAAATCCCTGATGTAGTGACGTCAGGTCAGGGATGATTCTCATCAGGATCTCATCGGGCAGGGATGGAAACAGGGCCTTCAATTTCACCGTCAGGGCCAACTCAGTCGAGTCTTGAAGAGAGGCCAAATCGCTGCTCTGTGGACTTTCCAACAGCGCTTTCACCAGCAACGCCTTCTTGATGACATGGGTCTGGCGCTGCTCCAACTGATCAATCATCTCTTGGCCCACCGCCCGAGTGACCATTGGACACCCATGCTGAACCGTCGCTGTGAGTTCTTGGCCCCTTTCATCACGGAGACCACATAGGCTTCCTTTCCATTCAAACTTGTACCCCAGCTCGGCGATGCCACCCAAAGGCACAATCCAAGACTTGCCCATCGCCTCGTCCTGAGGGTCCGAGAGCAGGACCTTTGATGAAGGCTTCAACCGAAGCTTGGATGTAATGCCATCAGCTAACGTGACCTGAGTGGGTGCTGCCTCTTGCCATTCCTGCCAGGTCTTCGCTGGTCGTAGGGCATGTGTGGCACCGGAGTCCAAAAGCACCAGGTCACCTGCTTCATGCTCGAACTGGCTGATCTTGATGGCGCGCAGTTGTGGGACACGGAGGGACTTCAGCAACTTGGTCGCTTCCTGCAACAAGGCCTCACTTGTTGTTGAGGTTGCCCCAGTCTCACCCCCTTTTGATGCCCCTTCATTGGACTGCGAATCTTGTACTTGTCCTCCTCCATCAGAGCACACCTCCATCTCCTGCACCTTGATGGGAGCTTGGTTGGCTGCAGTGACGTTGGACGAGGATGATGATTTTGAAGCCCCTTTTCCTCCCCCTGAGCCCGAACCGGGCTCACCACTGTTCTTGCCCTCCTTGGAGTCTTTGGCGGGGGAAGGTTTTCCTTGTGACTTCAAACGGCATTCTGTTTTGCGGTGTTCTTTGCTGCCGCAAATCCAACATCGGGCATTTTTGTCCTCAACGCCCTCCCAGCTGTGTGACCATTTGCAGTTCTTTCCAGCCTTGCAGCCAGCATCCGACCGAAAATACCGGCGTGGTGTGGAGTTTGTAGAGACCCCTGCATTGCCACCCTTACCCTTCTCCCCTGTGCCAGCGCCCGAAGTTTGTTGCTTCTGTGAGGCTTCCAACTGTTTGACTTTGATGGGCGAAGGTGTGGTAGGTGGAGCATTGATCATCAACGACAATGTTTCAGCTTCAGCCAACAAACACGGACTAAACCTCCAGATGCTTTGGTGAATAGGCTGCTGATCAATGGCCAACTGCAAACGACTCTGAGCCAGCCGAAATGACGCTTGGGCGTCAAGCGAAGCCACCAAACTGCAAGCAGGCTCTAAGGCCTTCAACAACAATGTACCGTCCGGCAGCGCCGCTTCAATCTCTTGAGCCCTGGCAAAATGACGATGCCAAGAGCGGAGAGATGCAGCCAAATCAGTGGCTCCTGTTGCCTTGTCCAGCGTTGTCAACTTGGCCAAAAGAATCGCCTTCTCCCCAGAGCCGCCCGGTTGGTAGCGGACCATGAGGCGAAACAAAAGGGCTGTGGAATTCAGCTCTCTGGCCGTGATCAAGGCCTGTTGCTGGTCGGCAGGGATGGCCCGCAACAGCAAGTTCACTCCTCGCTGCTCTGTTCGCTGGTAGCAGCTATCATACAACTCGTCGGGAAGGCGAGGTGCAATCTGAACTCTTTCCAGCGGAGACGAAGTCTTCCAGCGATCATAAAAACACTGAGCTTCACGCAGGGTCAAATTCCACCATCGAGCATTGACCGACGAAAGGTCCCGAAGCACGGGTCCATTGACTGCAAGCCAGTCACCGAGCTCCAAAGGCGATGCATCAGCTGCCAACTCAGCGAGCTCTGCCTTGCTGTTGCCACCGCCTTCGCCCCACGGCAAAGGCATTGGTGAAGTGCCACCATCACCCGGCCAACGACCATAGCGCGGCTCACCCCGCTCTCGAAGCTCCGGACTGGGTTTTCGATTCCCATAGTGACTATCCCCAACTGCACCAGGGGAAAAACGATCAAAAACACGATCCACCCCAGGCCGACGGTCGGAACCCCAACCATAACCCTGGCACTCCGAGCCACGATGAAAGCCAGCTTCATGAGACGAAGTGGGAGGCACATCTTTCGAGCAAGCTGCTGACTGCGCCCAGCTGGCCCCTTCTCGCATGCGCTCCAAATGTTCAGCTCGAGGTTCTGGAGGAGCGAAAGGCACAAATGACTTGCCTTCACGCAAATGCAGCGGCACCCACTGAGAGTCCTGTCGCCGCTTCATTTCCAGCGACTCATAGTCCTGGAACATAAATCCAGCCGAGGCACTCTGAATTTCTGCCGAGACACTAGTTGGGAACGGCGGTACAGGTGGTGCAGTCACTTCAGGCGGTGGAGGTCCACACGGAATTTTGCGTTCCGTTGGGGGTGTACCGAACATGGTGTCCAGAAGGAGGCCTTCGTGTAGTAGGACTTCTCCCCCGTGGAGTGCTAAGCGAAACTTCCCCACCATGAACCCTATTGGAAACACCACCAGTCAAACGATCATCATGACCAGAGGGGCCCACACCACCATGGACATGTTCATGAGCACCGTCACCGCGAAGCCCATCACCTGTTCCCCCATCGACCGTTTCCCACGACGAGGGAGTGGACATAGTACCCATGGGTTGCTGCTGTTGGAGGCTTCTAAGGCGCTCCACTTCAGCTTGAAGATGACTATTTTGCTCCCTCAAAAATAGCACCATTTCTGCTTCAAAAGCTCGTTGAAGACTTTCAGGGTCCTTCTGAGCCACCTCACTAGTTCCAGTGAGCTTGACCGCAGGGGGCGATTCCTCAGGCGGCACCGGCCCCATGGAACGATCTGGCCGACGAGCAACCTTTTGTCCTGGCTGACCCTCCTCCGGCATTCGACCTTCAGTTTGGCGAGCTCCCCCACCACCGCGACCTTCCGATCTGTGGCCATGGCTATGGCTCGGAGGTGTCACGAAACCACGTCCTGACAGGCGCTCAGCCGCTGAACCGCGGCCTTTGCCAATCCGACCACCCGTGCCTTCAAGCGGCACTGCCTCCGGACCTTCCACCGGCCCTTCCAGATCCTCGTCGCCATCGCAGGGAACCGCCGGCAGAGTTTCCGGCCGTTTGCTTCGAAGCTCAACCTCGTCCCGAATTCGTTGGGACCACCAGGGATTTACCATGTCGTAGGACCCTGGGGGCAATGAACGTGCCCTTTCCATGGCGAAGTCAGACGCCGAAAAAACGCTTTGGGCTCATAACCCTTGAAAGGATCACAAGCGGGCCTTTTTCCTTCACTTGAGAACAAAAGCCTTCAGGTGTTCACACCTCTATTCACAGACTCGGAAAGGATCACACAATTTCTTTGAACAACTGGCATGACTATGGCATCTGCAGGTTGATACCAAACCAGAAGAAAAACTACAAGCACATCTCAATGCTACTTTGCTCGCGTGAGGCTTTGTACATAACCACTCCTCACTTTTTCTACTATCACCACTACCACTACTACAACTGCTATGACTGTCACGATTACAACAACCACTACGTTACTACGACTACTATGACTCTGACTATCACTCTAACTACGAACAAACAATGCTTTCTTTCAGCAGGAATTCCCTTGCTGATCTGTCCTACACCGGCTGAGGAAAAAAACAGTTCCCGAAAATGCAGCTCAAGGACCGCAACAGTCACGGGTTTATTGTTCTGGCCTCGGTAGCAGCGGGGGCATCTCCCCATGGTTCGGGCGCAGGTTCCTTCGCCTCATCCTTGAAAGACCGCATTCCGCTGGAGGGTCGCACATGAGCTAATGAGAATATTGGCCACATCAAATTGAAGTAAATGTAGGTGTGCGAACTTGCAACAAAAAAACTGTGAGTTTGACATGAATCGCGCATTTCGCCTGGCTTATCTCTGACGGTACTTCAGTATGCTTCATCTCATTCCACTTTCTCTTTCCTTCCTCTTCCTGCCTCCATTGCGCTTGCAGACTCGGCAGATTCCAAGGGCCTGGCAAACAAACTTGACCACATTTGGTGATGAACAAATTTGCTCACTCTCAATGATTCAAGGTATTGAGCGGAAGGGAGATGCAACAAGCCGAGTACGCAGGCACATGGCACATATTACAGTGCTGTTACAAAGGGGAAACCAATTGAAACTTTGCCATGTTGGAGTTAGTTGATGAAGAACCACCGTGCTCGTACACACTCATCTCAGATCTGCATGTAAATACCACACATGTGCCACGCACTTCAAAGTGACAGCACTCAAATGGATAGTGAACCAAAGTGCAAAGCCAAATCCAAGCGCTTTCTAGCAGCAACAAGGACAAGGAAAGGAAGGACGAAGGAATGATGATATAGCTGATACGAGATGCTGACGACGACAGCAACTGCAACATCATCACCAACAAAGGCAGCAATAAAGCAGCAACAGCAGCTGCAGCAAAAAGCCAAGCACGAGAAACATCAGCATCAACAACAAACCGGGCATTAGGTGGAGGCCATCGCTAGTTTGTTGGAGGCCATTGCTCTTACGCTGGAG
>CAXAMN010022696.1:55565-75614 GCA_963970005.1 Durusdinium trenchii | reverse complement strand
TGGAGGCGATCGCTAGTAGGTTGGAGGCCATTGTTCTTAGGTTGGAGACCATCGCTAATAGTAAAGGCAACAAAAACTCAGTGAAGACGACTTGCGGCTGTGCATATCACCACCGCATGATGCAAAGCATTGACACCGAGAAACCTTCTACAATGCACAATGCATGTTGCGCTTGCCCGTATTGCCAATTAGCTTTGTGCTCAGAAGTTCGCTATCAACAATATGAACATGTCATGTCGTGCTCTCTTCACTGTGCAAATTGCGCGACAAGCGTCAACAGCTCACCTCTTGCTGGGGGCTGAGCGCGTGGGTGGCTCCTGAAGCCAATTCTCCAACACTTTGAACGCCTTGACTTTCAGCTTTGACTTAGAACAAATTTGGCAAAACTCTTGATTTGTCATGAGGTCCGTCTTTGCTTTGAAGAAAGAGGAAGGGTATCTTTAGCATCTTCGCTTAAAAAAGATCCAACACTTATTTCTTTGGGAACCAGCGGGTCCTCGTCCGGCTCTGCTGGCAACTCGGCCGCACTCCACTCCACCTAGGCCAGCCCAAGTTTACTGAACCAAAACACTATAAGACGAAGATGACAGGTTGTAGGAGTGTGAAAACATGCAGTTTCTGTTTGGTTTGGCTGCTTGGTTCTGGCCTTAATAGATAGGCTGGAGGTTGTTGGGCAAATGCGTAGAGGCTCCGCCCAAAAGAACACCAATTCACAACAAGCTGTTCTCTTCAATCGAACATCTTACTTTTTCCGCACAATGCAAAAGAATAGGCCCACTCCGCCAGGAAAAGCGAAGGCACCAACCAAAGAAACCATTGAGCACCAAGAAGGTTAAAGGACCAACTCGGAACCATTCACATCCAAAAAGCACAGGGAACCAGCAGCCCAGCGGAGCAGGGGAGGCGAGGACTAGGAGACCCGAGGACAAGGACCAGAGGGGAGCAAAGGACCAGCGGACTAGAGGACCAGGGAACCCAAAATCGTTTTTGATTCGGCACATATACATTGCCTTTTTAATATGTGTTTTGATACACTCAATACTTTTTTGATACACATGTCGTGCCTGGGTGCCATAGTACTTCAGAATGCCTTCCACCAGCTCTATCCGGGCTGCCTGCAATGATAGAAACAATCGGGGAATGGCAGCAGAGCGCAGCAAAGCAATCCTCTTCGTGAGGATGTTTGGCCCACAAAGGGTCACCTGAACAATTTCTTCCAATGACTCATGACCCTTTGCAGCGAATTGGACTGACTCTGAGATGTAAACAAAGAGGAAACCAAGGATGTAAATGAACAAACAAACAAACAAACATGCTGTCTTCAAGACGGACAATGACGACGTATCAAGACCATACGACATCATACAGCCCGCTTCTCTGAATGTCACCTCCACGGCTGGCGCAGGCCCAGCGATGTCGACAGCCAGCCTCAGAGAGAAAAGAGAGAAAGAAGAAACCGCAATGACCTCCAACCTAAGACCGATGGCCTCCAACCGAATAGCAATGATTTCAAGCACGTTTTCGGCCATACAATGCTCTCTCACGCATTTTCTCATACATGCACCGAACAACCATTTCAGTCCTCAGACTTCTCCTGAGGCTCCTTTGGTCAGGACTTTCAAAACAAAAACATCCAAGTTGCAAACTCAATCACCTTTGCATACTCAATCACCTTTGCACGTCACCCCCATTACAACACATGAGATGTACTTTTAAATGGGTGATGTCAAGAAATGAGCATCCTGAATGTCGCATGTTCTTCAATATCAAATGTTTCTAGAAGGTTTTCAGCAAAGTGCCCAAGATGTTAAGGGTCTTGATGTTGATGTCATTAAAGAACTGGAATATATAGAGAAGGACAAAACAAAGAAGTAAACAAACACTACACCGTGATAGACCCCAAATAGCAACTACCTCTAAAAGCAGCAGCAACAAAGACAACAATTCAAGTATTTCACAAAGAAACAAGAGAAGTGGGGAGGCAAGTAAAAGGAGACAGGGCAGCAGCGGCAAACAACACGCCGATCACACAGGCAGGGAGAGAAGTAAGGAAACAAGGCAGGAGCAGCAAACAAAACAAGTGGGGAAACAAGGCAGCACTGGGAGTGGCGGTGGAGTGATGGTGGACCAACACGCCGATCGGCCGCGCAGGAACCCCTTTAGCTTTTAGATGCTTTTGGCTATCATCTGTGGAATAACCCAAAAGGACACCTCAAAATACTCTGAAGATATTATCAAATGCTAGGGCCACCTCAAAACATCCTAATAGGGTTTCCAACAATGACTTTTCAAATCCTGTGACAGTTGATACTGGGCGCTCGACCCGGTGGGCAAACCGTGTTTCCTTCAAAATCGACACTTGCTTGACAACAGTTCTTGACAACAGTTCTCCACTATTATGTTTATCTTTTTTCGAACACACATACTTTCAAACCACCCGACACCTGGTCACAAACACTCACAGAAACGGGGTTTCTCTTGATTTAAGGAGGGAGTGCTTGAGATTAGCGTCTGCCCGCACATGTGTCTACCAGAGAATTTACCACAAAGTATGGTACCATTCCTGGTACCATCATTAGTGTCAGGGCATGGAAGCATATGGCTTTGTGATGCTTTTTTCATACGCCCTCAAAGAATATCGGAAGACACAATAAAACTTCAGGAACGTGCAAGTAGACTCAGTAGACTACTCCGAACTTCACCCACATGTCCTCGTTTCGGAGAGCTCGGCCACAGAAAGTCCAAATTTCTGTCTGAGGATCTGCAAGTCTCCCTGTCAGATGCTTCGACCAATGTTGCTCATCCATGCGCATCGATGCTCATCCATGCTCATCCAACATAATATCCCTCTCTATCTTTGGCCGGGGGCAATGTTGAGTGCTTGATTCATGTGGATGCGGATGGCGTCGCGTACAGGGTGGCACAAAGCCGCTCTTAGGTGAGCACACTCCAGGGACAAAGCACACCTGTGACCTAGAAGCGATGGCCTCCAATCTAAGAGCGATGGCCCCCAACCTAAGAGCGATGGCCTCCAAACCTACTCGGAAGCTCCACTGAAAGCGAGCATCAATATGGTCGGAACAGGAGTGCATATCCACATGACCCTCTCAAATTCCATTGCCTCTGTCGTAGGGTGTATGTTAATCTCGTGGCCAAAGCCACGTTCTGGAAACGATAGACTCTCTGGTGAAAATATTTGATGCATGTGAAACAGGTGCGTAGGGAATGTGCAAAGGCTGCGGAAGGTTTTTGCTGCAACGCAGTGTTTGCACAACAGTCTTGGATAGGCTTGGACAGGCAGAACGGTCTCAACCACTGAAATAGTGGTCGCCCTCTCCAGTACAATACAGTTCCAAGCCTGGACTCCACATTCTCCTAGGAGCAAGGACGCTACTAGGGGCTCCTGGCCTTACCAGCTAAGGGATGGAAAGAACAGGAACATCAGAAACAATCGCCACGGCAATGCCCTCGGCCATTGCAACACAGGAAGGCTTTAGAGCTGGAGAAAACTTCACATGGACCACCAGCGGACGTGACAACAAAGCACACAAGTCGGACAAGCCCTGGTACATCGAAACAAATCTGAAAGCGAAGTCGTCAGAAGGAGAACTATGGCACCGTCATGGCACAACACACAAATCAGTGCTCAAAGGATCAGAAAATAAAAAGGATCCTCGTCCAAGTAAAGGTGACACGTAAGCCATATATGACATCTCACCCCCCGAGCAAACTAGCTTGGAATGCAAAAATCCAATGAAAGCCTGACAAGCCAGCGAAAACGAATGGGGACAGTAGTGAACTGCCAATACCAAAGCAGGCTTGCCCATCCCCTACAAGTCCTCAGAATCGTCAAAGAGATTGGACAAGTGAAGATTTGGAAAAAAAAACAGACCACCAGCGATGGCCAACCACCAGCGGTGACTGAGTAGCGATGGCTTGTGCTTCACATCACATTGCGCTTCTCACCTCTTCACACTAGGAGCAAAGGGCATCGCTACTACGAGCAAGAAGCTACTGGGGGCTCCTGGCCTTACTACTAGGAACAATGTTTGCTACTAGGGGCTCCTGGCATCGCTACTAGGAGCAAGGGCATCGCTACTAGGAACAATGTTTGCTGCTAGTATCACCACAAATCACAACACGTCACTTTCTTCTCACATTGCACACCACCCCATCACTTTGCCAGCGAATCATTGCGGAAACTTCCCCCTGCCGGAGACTGCCTGCAATATGTTGGAAGTACATTATGGACTCTCTGCCACAAACACATGTCAGGGGTCTTGTGCCAGAAAATATCGCTTCTCTGTTGTGTGTGCCTTGATAGCCTTACAGTATTGATGTTGAGAGCTGGACATCATTGACATGTAGCTTGGGCAATCACTGAGAATCTATTGCTTGTAGGAAGACTCGAAACAAAAATCTCCTGTGACCTTTCACCTTTGGTTACCCAAAGCAACGAAGGTGCGAATGTTGGAGGCTGCGCCAGTTGTCAATTCCATCGCCCCTGGTTTTGCCAAGCTAGCCTCCAAATCTTGTCTTGCTAATTCAGAGAGGGACCGTAGCCAAGCGGGAGACGCGCTGAACTTCTCCTGGAGCATTCACTAGGGAGTGAGATTGAGTCATGAAGCGGTAAACACATGGCGCACTTGCATTGTGCACTTGGACCTAAAATGAACAACCACAAGCACTTCTCATAGGAGGCACCATCCAGTCTCAAACCAAACAGTCTGGGTTTGTCCCTTGGTCTGTCGCTCACCTGTGCACCTTCGTGTTCCACTGCAAAAGCTTCAGGCCTGCGGCTGAACCAACAATATTGCAATTCTCAATTCAATCTGAGCACTTGCAAACAATTTTTGCGGCAACACCGGAAACCATGGCAAACTGCAAGTGCCATTGATGCTCCTACCATCAAACCTGCGTTTTCGGACTTTTTGGTTCTTGACACGCATACATGATCACTCGGAATGACGGTGTCTCTCAAAAGTAAAAGCCTGGTGTGCTGCCGCGCATGCACATGACCACCAACCTCGCAGGGGAAAACTTACAATGGACCAAGAATGAACGACCCCCTAATCTGTCTTGAAGTGTCTGGATGCCCAATAAATCCTTCTTCGCAACAAACATGCCCTCATCACCTCCAATCACATTATTTTGAGGTGCCAAAATTGGGTCAAGTTGGGCTGGCATCAAGCCATGAATGAAGGACATGAGGGATATTTCGAACCAGCAAGGAAGCCAGCAAAACAAACACACCCTTTCATTTGCACTCCCTCATGACAAACACAAACGTGTCAAAGCTGTTTGGACAATGGCTGGGAACTCCCGAATTGAATTCAGCAAGAGCTTAATTGGACAACAACTACAGTAATTCGAACTAATGGATCAACTAGAAAGACCGTGTTAGGATACTGCTGCACTGGACCCCGGCTTTTGGTGTTGGAGGGTTGCTTGATATCACACACGAACACACAAACCTAAGCCTTCTTATTCGGCATCCTTGAATCAATGATGCAACGATGCCGGCATGCTACTGCTTGAAATTAGTAACAGGTGCCACGCTACTAGTAACAAGTGCCTTACTAGTAGTAACAGGTGCCTTACTAGTAGTAACAAGAAGCTATTAATTTATGAGCCTGGCATCAGTTGCAATGATTTCTCTTGCCCCTTGCACATCGGTCAAGTGCTGTTGCACGCATCTTTGCAAGCGCTCCTCATAGAGCTCCAGGTTGCCACAAGGTGGGGCCACCAGTCGTGCCTGGCTCACAAAGCACGGCCCGCAAAAGGCGTTCGAACGCTTTGGCATGACATTAACACGTCTCCGTGCTCACGATCTAAAGAGATGCCGCTGTTGAGCAAAACATAACCAAGCTTCTTCAGCTTATGAAGATTTTGGATGCAGGCCGCCCCCAAACCCAAACAGCACCGTCGACCAGTTTTGACCCTGAGCCTGTCAGGCCTATTCCCCGGCCAAAATTTACCCGCCTGAACCTGATTGTCACGCTTGATGTCGTAGTCTGCATCCGGCAAAAAGTTGTTTGCATCCTGAGAATTCTGACTTGAATTTAAGGTTGAGTGGGCAGAAATCTGTCAAAAGTTATGAGCCCCTGGAAGCAGCCTTCTCCAACGCCAAGCACTCTGCAACAATATACTAGGTATTGGTACGCCGGAGCGCAGGTCCTGTTTGCAACTGCTTGAAATTAGTAACAGGTGCCACGCTACTAGCAACAAGTGCCTTACTAGTAGTAACAGGTGCCTTACTAGTAGTAACAAGAAGCTATTGATTTATGAGTTCTTGACAACTTCCAATCTCTGTCCTTGCGCTGCTTCTGTTGAGCCACAGCAAACCTCAAAGCTAGAACCCAACGCAAGGCCAAATGGCTTTGCGGTCACATGGATCATTGACACCTATTGAGTCCAATTGAATTGCCTGACCGCTTCAGGCCTTCTTATTTTTGGAGCTTGGGCCAAACACACATCTTTCCCAGGGTATCTATCCATCTGGAGGGTGCAAACCTTGAAACTAGTGGTGCTGTGAGAGTGATGTCCCAGGGAAATTGACTTCTAGTAGCCATGCTCTGCTGCCTTCGGTCCTTTCATGCATTGAACGCACTTTACTTCAGTGAATGACTGAATGTGGTTCGGCATACGACTCAGGCAACAGCATGAGCTTATTGTAAGCGTTGCTCGCAATGTCTGCAGTCTCCTAGCAAAGATTCGGTGAACAGAAATAAAGAAGGTGTGGATGGCATCGGGTCAAGAAGCGGCTGAAAGAGCTTCAATAATATGTTGAAGCTTGAAGCTGTGTTCTCCAAATGTCGAAGTGAGACATTCTGACCCATAGAGCTTTAAGTACTGAATCTGATCCAAACCATAAGGCTTCTATTGAAGACCTTCTTTCTGTGCTGCCACCGAGAATTATTTCCTGGCACCAACAACTTCATGGCATCTGATCTAGTCTTGGTATTGACAAGAAAGAACATCCCAGTCTCACATGCAAGTGCGCTCGAATACGGAGTGCCCGCCTGCTCTGGGGATGCCAACAGCTCATCCATGGCCATCCGGAAGTCATTCAAAAGTGACCTCAGTTTTGTTTATCTCTGGTCGTGGCAGTGGGTGGTGGCGGTAAGATACACATCAAAATAGAATTGCCTAAAATTGCATTGATTCGTTGAACAATTTGGGTTGCAGCGCAAATGCCGCACTGATCCCTCACAGAAAAAGCTCTTATATAATCAAACCAATCAAACTGGTGCATTTTTGGCCTGGCGCTTAGAGCCTTAAATCATCTTAAATCATTTGCACAGTTCGCTTGAAGAACTTTCAGTGAATCACACATTACATTCAATGCAATGGACACAACTCCGCAATCGGCAGCCTTAAAGGCTTTAAGAAATCAACCGGTGCTGGCAGCAAGGCTGTCGCCCACGACAAAAGACAGTGCTCTTCGTGCTAGTGCTAGTGTGACAAGTATGAACGCAATAACTTGCTCACCATTCATATGACTACAGTTCTGATGAGTTCCGAATCTACGATGACAGAGCAGCAAAAGCAGAATGGTTCCGTGGGGTGCAGCTGGTATTGTAATACTTCGAAGAGCAGAAAGGGTAAACACAATGATCAAACAATTCCTGCGCCTGGGTCAGAGCAGCCACAGAAAAACTGGTCTTCACACCAAAAGCCTTTAAACGAAAAGGGAGACCTGCAAGCGGCAGCTAAATACCCGATTGCGATTCATTGCTATAACCTTGCAACGCTGTCAATTTTGTCAAACTGTTTATCTTCCGTCTGATTATTTTTTACAGGATGTTAGACAGATCGCACACGGTCCAACGCCAGTTGTGCTCATCTTCACTTGTCCCTGCACATCCTTGGTGGCAGGCATCTCTGCAGGACTCCACCAACCTGGCGAAAAGGAGAGGACCATAGGCCGTGCCTCAGGCAAGTTTCGTCGGGAAACGATCAACCCACACAAAAGAATTCATTTCAACCTAAAAGCGATGGCCTCCACCTAGTAGCGATGGCCTCCAACCTACTAGCGACCCTATAGTACAAAAGAACTCATTTCAATGAAAACAGCACAGTTGCAAAGAACAATAACATAGTGTACACAACAGGTATCTTTCTATGTGGATCTTCAGCCACTTGGGTTTGCTGCATGTTTTCAACTGATTGGACGTCGGTTTTTGCAAGCCAATCGTTCTGCAAACAAACATTTCCCATGTCAAAACATCACTGTTGCTGCGCTCTGAGAGAGGTCGTGGACTGGCAGCGCGCTCCTTTTCGCATCAACCGATTGAGCTTGAAGACACAGACTCTGAATCAGAAGAGCCGCTCTCCTGATGCCACAAAGGAGGAAACAATTGAACACAATTCCTAAAGCAGCTCCTTGCAGCACTCAATCATTCTCAATCAAATTGTGTATAAAGACTGTTTCAGAGAAAATACGTTTTGATGAAACAACAGGATTTATGTTTAACTCACCGTCTTCGCCCATTACCCCCGTCCCCCCGGTTCAATCACTGATACTCACATCCTCCTCCTCCTCATCATCATCCCAACGCCCACTCCGTAGCACTCCGACCCGGAACAGTCAAAGTACCAACCGAAAATCGTGTGTAACTAATTCACACTCAATCACAAGCACTCAACTTCACCAACACACAAACACACTACTGCAAATCACAAGCAGCACCATCGCCATGCTCAATTTACCAGTGGTACTTGCACTACATTTTTATGGGTTGGATGATGTGCACATTGCACTACCACCTCAGTTGCCCCCATGTTGGTTAGACGCATGGTCCGCTCTGTGCTGTAATTCGCATGGAGTCGCTGACAGCTTGATCATTGAGCCGTAAAGCACTTTGAGTTCGTACTGTTACCTAAATGATCTTAAACGGTAATGTCTCACCGTCAAAAACTCTCCATCAGATCGTCGAAGCGGGTACCCAAAGCCTTCGACCCCAAAGCCCCACTTACATTGTTATTTGTAGGAAGTTGACATGAATTGAGTGCCCCCTCAAAGGTCACAGCACCTTGCCATACGGTGAGTCCTAAGCGAACCGTTACTTTCTTAGTGGGCACTGGACAGTCACCGGCAAACGAGACCGAGCTCAGCTACAAGGAAAAAAAGACATTGACCACGACAGCTGCTGACAGCTGCTTCCTTCACCACGACAAGGGCGACCTCAACCACGACAGGGGCGACCTCAACCACGACGACCAAACAGCGACCAAAACCCTACTCCACCTGCAGCCGGTCAGTGGTCAAATAAACGCGTGAAGCTGAAATGAGGGCGTCTAAGGCAAATAGGCAACCGTGAGGCCTTCCAAGCAACAAAGAGGTTCAAGCGTTGGCACGGTTTTGAGAAGCAAACACTGGGATGCAATGAAGCCGCTGGTAAACGATGAGGCTAAAGCCCGTAAGGCAACCCACAAAACGAAGAAGTTCAAGCCCATTGGACTCAAACGAAGAGATTGCCAGGCATGTTGGCTTCCGTACTTTATCGTGCTTTCATCCTCCGCCCGTCGGCCGGTCAACCGTGGAGAACGCTCTGCCCAATCCAAACTCCGCGAGTGGAGGCAGCTTGCATCCTCTTCCGCTCTCTTCTTCGGTGCGAGAGCTCGGCCTCCGGCGCAGGTCGTGGTCCAGCCCCGAGACCAATTGAGAAAACTCCAGATGTTTGATGTGCGCAATACGCTTTACTTATCTTGCGTGGGTACTGCATGTGCATACTTATGCGTGAAGTTTGCCTCAGCTCTTCTTGCATGGGCGCGGCGCTCCCCCTGGTTGAGCTATCAGTCAAGAAACTAGAGGACACCAACAAGCCTACGATAGACAAACTTCAGTTCTAGTCTCGCATAGTTGTACCTACGCCCCTATTTCCAACAGCCACGCTACACACTTTTGAGACCCATGGGCGCAAAGGTCCGTGACGGGAAACAGCCCTAAAAGGTAACTGTTATGCAGAAGATGCGCCACTCCAATCCATGCCAGGCAAAAGCCCCTCAAAACGCAGAGATTGAAGCCCGTGCGCACTGTTTTGAAGGGTGTTTGCCTGGAATGTTGGTTTCCCCCAGCTCCAGGCTCAAGTCTGGGTGCCCGGTCCCCGTTCGTCTGGATCTGGCAGCAGGTGGCCCCAGCTGCTGGCTGTTGCCAAACAGCGCTGCTTTCGGGGTAGGGTCCGCGGGGTCGTGGTTATGTACTTTCAGTCGGGGTTAATAACTTTAAAGCGTGGTTAAATACGTCTCCCAGCGAACCAGTTGCCCTGGCTGTGGTGACCTTGCCTGCGCAAGAAATGTTGAACATGTGCCTGAGGGAAGGGAGAGAAGGAGAGGGAGAGCTGTCAGATGAGCGTAAGCCATCTACGGAGCGGGGGGAGGGCAAGATCCATCACCCAAACCCAGCAACGGTGGTGAAAAGGTGGAGAGATTCCGAGAGAACAGTAGCAACAAGTTATTACCGATCAAAGCGAATCCATGGGTCCATACACAAAAAATCACATCCCCGCATCATCTCTGTACCCTTCACCAAATCACAAATGACCTCACTTAACTTCATCACATTACACATCCCCACAAGGCAACCACAATTCTACACTTCCTCTAGGTTTATCGTTTTGAAGCTTCCTAGAGGTGCTGCCGATGTCTCTCTGGTAGTATCGGCATAATGCTGCTGCTTCAATTCTCTTGCGCATTGTTGGCTGCTGAAAGACCCATTGCCAGCTGTCGAATCTTTGAAAGCTCATTTATGTACTGAGACTTTCTGGAGGCTTTGACAGCACCAAGCTCTCGAACCCTGCCTTTGACAAAGAGACAAAGAACACCGGGAACAGTAACATAGTAGCAGAGATGCAACAAAATCTGCCTCTTCACTTGCCTGTAGCTCATGCAACCCCCTGTCCTGGTCATGTCTATCTGCGGCCTCTGCCAACCTGGCATCTGAGAAATGCGAGAAATGCAAAATCTGCAGCAGATTTTCTGAAAAGGAAACACATACTTACAAAGAGTGAAAGGGCTTGTCATGGCTTGTCCTTCTGCCTGGCAACCCGGTCAATCTATTGGAGACTTTGAGCGTGAGACGGTCTGTGCAGATTCCGCACCGACGTTCAATGACACCATTGCTCGAGTTGCTTACTGTGTCCAGTGCTGCTGTGCAACTCTACAATTTACAACGAAACACCAAATTTAATTACAACTGATCGATTCCCAAACCTTCTCGTGTCATGCAAGAGTCAAAGCCATTCAAAGCCGAGTTGCCCATGGAGTGCAGAGATGGACGAGAGACAGCCTGCCTTCGGGAGAAAAGAGAAACCATGGGAGATTTGGGGTGCAAGTCATTTTGTGTTGATGGCAAGGTTCAGTCTCTAGGACCCCCAGGAACACCCATGTTGGACACCAAACAAGGCTTGATTCATCCACGACAAAAATTCATCTGGATCCGGATCTTTTTCATCAACTCACTGCTTGCGACCAGGTCCAAGAGGGGTGCCAAGTTCGGGCAGCGGTCCTGGCCAGCTGTTTTGATGATCTTGGAGAACACAGAGATTTACAAAGACGTCAAGGGACAAAGTAAAGCCTTCGTCAATGAATTCCTTGCAGTCCTTGGTGTCTTCTTCCATGCCCCAAACACAAACCTTGGCCAAAGGCTCCAAATGCTCAAGCACCACGTTTGCCTCGAGCGTCAACGCTCAAGCAGCGTCGGTGGTTGAGACAGGTACGCAGGGATTGGGATTGACCCGTGGGTGGTGTTGATGAGCAGAACGCTCCTAGTAGCGTCCTTGCTCCTAGTAGTACGGCCAGGAGCCCCTAGTAGCGTTCTTGTTACTAGTAGCGATGCCCTTTGCTCCAAGTAGAGTTCGATTTTATAGGTAGATTCATTCGGGATCTGGCGTGGTCTCATTGGATTGCCTGGGGCGGTCAGGTGGGCGTTTCAAGGGTGTTACACCGCAGTGGGCGCGGTTGGCGGTTCTTGGTTGGACTCATCACGGTCAAGAACTTTTCAGTGAAATCGAACTGATGGCTTTGGAAGGAGCAAGGACGCTACTAGGAGCAAAGGGCATCGCTACTAGTAACAAGAACGCTACTAGGGGCTCCTGGCCGTACTACTAGGAGCAACGACGCTACTAGGAGCATTCTAAGGTTCTTGGACTTGCGGTGGTTCTCTCTCCATATTGAGTTCTTGCTTCGGAGTACAGAGCGTAAAGGGTTGGGTGATGTCACATCCTTGGATTTTGAGAATACCCGGCCGTCGCTATCTTTGCTATCAAGTGAACAATCATTATTGGCACAACTGGTTTTCGGAAAACATCTCACGGCACAGTGGATGCTACAAAGCATTTTGGCGAAGGTCATGGGACATGTCCTAAGGTCATGGGATTTGCACTGATGATCGGGTGGGTAATGTGATCAAGTTGCAAAGACACTGCAAAACGCTTATGGGAGGGTCGCTGCCTATTGGCAAGCGATGTTTCATTTGGTTGCAGCTCGCTGCTCGGTGTCAGGTACGATGCTGTTTGCCTGGTGTGGAGGTTTTGTTTGGTACGTGGAGGTGGGGAGTAATTACAGTGTCTGAAGCACCAGGCTCTCCCGTGGTGAGCTTCATCTAGCTTTGTCACCTTGCTAACTTGGAACTTGCCAACTTGCATGTGTGGGAAAATAACCAAAGGCTGAAGAATCTCTTGCCGGGGTGGGCAAGGTGTCTGTGCGGTGCCTGTGACGGATTCAGGAGTGGCACTGGGTTCGGCTTTCGCGCTGCCGGGATGTGTGGGTCGGGTTGTTCGCTCGCCTCAGAATGTGCCTTTTTTGGTACGTGAAACTAGCCTGCAAAGGAACATGAACGAAATCTGAGCACGGGAGAGAAACTCTCACTGTGTGATTCCGGTGGGATCGCCATCATATTCGTTACTACTAGCTTCTTTGTTACTACTAGTAAGGCACCTGTTACTACTAGTAAGGCACTTGTTCCTAGTAGCGCCATCATATGGCTGAACAGCCCCTTTCATTTAGTAAAGCCGCTGCTTGCGAGGACATCCAATTCATCTTTTCCCCATGTAAATGGGCTCAGCGGTTGAGAGCATCTTGTGGCGTAAATTCTGTAACTTTTCTTTTCATCTACTTTCTCAATTTCCCCTCCGGTCAAACAAACACAAGTGCATGAAGGATGTCCCAACAGCTGAAACAACAGCAAAGCAAACGTGCAGGATTGAAAAACATACTGTACCAACTTGCAGTTTCCTGTCTGAGAGATACGGCCAAAGAAAAGGCCGCAGCAGCAGGTGGCCAGATGGTCACCCTTTCATGGAACACTACCACTGAAACTGTTCTCTTCCATGAAACCGCTGAATTTAAGATTACATTTATATACATGAACAGGCTCCCTTCCGCTTTCCAAAAGCCAAACAGCTTTCTGAGGTCCAAGATAGCATTTCTATCTCCAATTTGAGTCCAGGTTGCGCCATCTCCCGCTTCTCTGAAGTGGGTTAGGAGGCTGCAAATGCTCCGCTCTGGAAGTCCTTTCCTGTGTTGTCATTCAACTTTGCCAGGGAGGATGGTGGAGTACTCATGTTTGAAACGATCTGTATGCACGATGGGTGGATTTGTTTGTCTTGTTGTGAAAGGACATGCCAGGCAAAAGCTTGACTTTTCCATTTCCCTATTCTTCCTTGCATCGCTTAATGTTAAATGTTGCCTTGATAAATTACAACCTTTCAAACAGCTTGAAGCGCCACACTTGGCATTCAACTCTCCCTGCCTGGTCCGCTTCAACAAAAGCCATAGCAAAGTGGAGGCACAGCCTCAGTGGGAGCCACGATCAATACAAACAAACAAAAAAACTACATAATATGACATCCACCATTGCAAGCTCATTACTCACACGAGCCTGCCTTGCTCTTCATATGCACGTGAAAGTTCCAAAACAAATTCTTAACCAAACGTCATACCACTTCAGTCATTTTTCCCTGGTTCCCTCAGCTCACACAACATGCAGTTGCATCACAACCATGGATGGGTGAAACCTCAAGAGGAAAGTTGTAGAAAGAGCACGCTGAAATGAAGCGTTTCGGTTCCCAGCCACTTGCGGTGTTCCATTCCAAGACATTGGGCAATCTCCCCCCGAGTAAAGAAACATCAACTTGCATTGTCATTTGATTCATGAATCCAGAACCTTTAATTGGCCTTCTTTAAAGAGCAATCTAGCGGAATTACTGACTGCAGGGAAAAAAACCATTGCCGTGCACCACCCAGGTCACAATGATCAGCCCGTCCGAGCAGCCGTAAACGTCGGTGTAGGGCCCCACGTCACCCTGCAAAAGCTCTGCTGCCTTGCAGTTGCCACATTGGGCAGCCCGCCCAGGGGGTGATGGGGTGAGACCTTTTCAGTGCAGTGTGGTAAGCCTCTGAAAGACATTCTATGCACTTCGAAAACTGCCAGCCCCTGGTGGAGCAGGACGAGAGCAAAACCGGACGAGTTCTATGAAGCAGGGAAGGGCTTAGCCGAAGCTATTGAGAAACAACATCAAGCCTCACGTTGAGACGCACTGTCATGGAAGGTGTCGAGATCGAATTGATGACACTCAGTGGGTGGACTGCATGCGGTGACCGCAGGCTGTTGGAAGGAGTGGATCCAATGATTTACAGTTTTACAGGAAGAGAAGAAGGGCCAAAGCCCAAGCCTTTGGCTCAGGGCTCCAATTCTGAAACGAAAAGGTGGAGGGTGCCGGCACCAGTGGGGATGGCCAATCAAGAAACGAAACACTACACTCATAGATTTACAATTTACAATATCTCAGAAGCAGAAACACGCCTTTCGAGGAGCCAAAAAGCTTGGAACCATCCGTGATGGAATTGCAAAGCTTCTTCAAACGTCTTCTCTCCTCTTGAAAAGGATAGCAGCGGGCAAATTATGGAACGGCACGCCCTAATTGAAAGGGCCCGGCAATTCAACATGCATTGATCATGGCATCAACAGTTCGCCTGAGACCTCTGTGCCAGCACATGTGAAAGCATATGAACCAGAAGAAATAAAGAAATACAGTAATGCAAATGTGGCCGAGGTTCGGAAAAGCTGCAGATTGACAAAGGTGAGTCAAGTCAATATGTTCAATCAATCATACCAAAATCGTTTAAGCATCTTTCTTCAACCTGTTGAAGCTTTGAAAATAGACCAGCACATGCTAGCAGCAGCCCAAAACTAAGCTAAGATCCACCATTGAACATATCGAAAAGAGAAAGTGCTTTTGACATTTCGTGCAAACTAACAACTTCAAGTAAACAAGGGTGACACTCCCGCAAGGCTTAGGTGCAAACTTCTAGCCAACCGTGACAACATAGCCTCAAAGTTTGAAACCAGGAAGGTCGAAAGTCTGCGGGATGTGTGGCGGTACGCATCAAGCATTTCATTCTCCTTATCCTACCAAAGGTTCTGGAACAATTTCCTTAGATTTTCTTGGTCCAACACAGGCGCACAGAAGAGAGATCTGGAGGCAACACTACCAAAACAGCATGTTGTCGGCGTGGTGCAGGTCCAACTGGACCACTTAGGGGCTGCAACCGTGAAACAGCATCAAGATCGACAAGCTGGGCAAACAGCCTTTGGAAAGCCAAACCCAGCAAAGTCAGTGAAGTTGTATTCAGCTGACATTCTCTTCTGGCTGCAAAGTTGATGCCATCGATGAAAGTAGAGAAGACGAGCAAAAGAGCTGTCACGGATGGGAAAGTCACCTGTGGCATTCCGACCAGGAGCAAGGCAGATTCTTCACTCTGACGGAGCAACATGTTACAAACGAATGGCGGCACTCACAGGGTCGAATTCCAAAAGAAGTACACACTTCCCCCAACACTAGTAACAAGTGCATCGCTATTCGTAACAAGGGCCTTGCCACTAGTTGCACATACACCAAGTGTGGCCTGGAAGTCACCACGGCGCTGGAGCTTTGGCGCCTTTCCGGCTGTGGAACAGGCCCAATCGACCAGGCAGCCCTGGCAGTCCCATGAGATCAACAATTCCTGGTCGCACTCAGTCTCGAGTCCAAGGAGCGAGTCGAAGTAGCTTCTTGTTACTAGTAGTGTCCTTGCTCCTAGTAACAGGTGCATCGCTAGTAGCAACAAGTGCCTTACTAGTAGTAACAAGAAGCTGTTAGTAAGAATGCTCCTAGTAGCGATGCCAGGAGCCCCTAGTAGCATCCTTGCTCCTAGTAGTAAGGCCAGGAGCCCCTAGTAGCTTCTTGTTACTAGTGTTGAATATGCTGGCATTTGCTGGCGCTGCACCATGTGGAGCGCTACTTATATAACTAGTAATGAGTCCGTATCCTGTAGGGCCAATCGCCAGCCCCACATCAAATCACATGTTCTGCCCTGCGTAAAGCGACCGCAGCAAGCTTTTCTGCGCAATCGGCTGCACAAGAAGTCCAGAAGTCAGAGAATGATTAAAGCATGCGCAACAATGTGCATAGCAAACCAAGGTTTCTGGAAGTGGCTTTGGAAAGGAAGTAAGCTGATAATTACATGCCAGCAAGCACGTCATGGAACTCCAGCTCCTTGAGTTGAAAATTCAGGAATGAACAGAAAACCTCAGAAAACAGATCTTCACAGAGTTCATTCGAGCTACATGCCTTCAATCAACATGGAAAAACGACAGATCACTCACCTTTGCCGAAGAACGAGCATGCATAAGGGCAGTGACAGGAATCAATCTTTTACCTTGAGTCGTGCATTTTTGCAGTTCGTTGTCTTCAACTCTGACCTTCAGGCACCTCAAAGCAATCTGGAGACCTCCCTGCACACACACAGAATAGCCTGCTGCAGAAGGAATTCAAGGCATCTCGCAAGCAAGAGTCCAAGCATTGCAAGGGGGAGGTGTTGTGAGGCAGGGCAAATCTATTTCCGAGAAGAATGTCCGTAATAACATCACACATGAACAGCAAAGCTGCACACATGAACGTCACACATGAACAACACACCTTGCAGGTACAGGCATACACTGAAGTAGAGCAGGGGGGCCGCAAAAGCCAAAAGCCCCTCCAAAAGCTGCCAGCAGCCAAGTGTTGCGAAAGCCAAACCGCATAACTGCCACAAAGTCACAAAAGCAAAGACAAACACCAAAAGTGCCAAGGAAAGAGATTCTACAGTATATGTTTCTATTCAAATCCTTTGCAGTCATTCCCCTCCAATGATTCCCTCCCAAGAAAAGCGTGAAAGAACTGGATATCGGACACCTCAGGTAGGTCCTGTGGGTGAACATTTCGCGTGACACCATCCGGACAGTTCACGTAGCTTCAAATGCTGGGCGCTGGCTTACCCCTTCTCCGAACAGTCCTTGCTGGCAGCGAGCTCCTCCTGGACACAGTTCTAAAAGCTGTGTCTGTGTCGTGTCGATTGTATCTCAAGATCTCCCGACAAAAAAACTTGAAAACACTGGATAGTGGGCTCCTTGCAGCACAGCACATTCCATGGATTCACATCGCAGTGGAACACACCATTCCTGGCCAGTCGCGATGAAAGCGAGCCGGCTTCGTGCCACCCTGCTGCAAGTGGTTTTCTTGGACAGAACTCATAAGCTGCTCAGAGTATCAGGCTTTCCCTCGCAACCAACCAGGAACGGCTATCTGGGCACAAAGGTGTCAGCAAGTAGCCATCTATTACCGACCTTGACATGGGCAAAGTGTGAGGGGGTTGTAAGACGAAGATTCTCCCGCGTGGTGGTCGCAAGGCAAAGGCAAACACAAACAAGAGCGGATTATGCTCGGCTTCGGTCTTGAGCTTCCCTTCCCTTATGCTACGTAGAAAGCGGGTCCGTAGAAAGCACTCTTGTTAGCAAAGGACCTAAACGGCCTAAGGCAGCGGAGCGCTTGAAAGGCCTCATGTCTTGGATCTAACTCCAACCTGCTAAGAAGAAAAGAACAACAATAAATGATTCGTTATAAAGACATCTCCTCTTTCTTGCTTTTTCTTTCTACCTCTGTCTACCACTTTTCTTTCCTTTTGGCTACCACCTAGAGAGGGACCCCGTAGAGAGAAGAGGGTGCTTCGGAAGCTTCTCGGCCAAGAGCCGGAATCGTTTCACCATGTTTCACCTGGGATCGTAGCCTTAAGAAGCTTTTGTTAGTATGTCTTTGATGGCTACTAGAAGCTTATTAGTAACAAGACCTTTCTTTCTTTTCTCTTCATTTCTTTCTTTCTTTCTTTCATGGCAACAAGAACACCATCGTGGCCTGTTCGCTTCCTCCACAGCTTTGGCCACATGGTGCCAGCAACGCACCGCGCGGGCCAGGCTCTCACATGGTTTGGCCAAGGCCGGCACAAGTCCTGGCTTCGCATGGGGCAACGAAGTTCTTCCAAGGAATTCGGTGCATTGCTAAGTAAAGGTCAGGCGTAAGGCATTTTGGCATAGCAAAGGGTCTTTCCTCTAGGTTGCAATGGCTAGCTGCTAGCAACTCACGAGGAGTGAGTGTAACCACTTAACACAGAATTCAAGAGTTGTGATCGCATGGCTACTAGGAGCAAGGACGCTACTAGGGGCTCCTGGCCTTACTAGGAGCAAGAAGCTACTAGGGGCTCCTGGCATCGCTACTAGGAGCAAGGACGCTACTAGGGCCATCTTTCATGGGAAGCACTATGAAGTGCTTGGACATGCTGGCAAAACCAGGCCAGAGGCGGGAGCTCTTTTCATGCTCTTTCGACACAAGTTGTTGGGCGAGAACAGATTTGGGCTTAGTGTGTTCTGCCTTTGGATGAGATAAACCCACCACCCAGCCCCTGTACACGACTAAATTTACAAGGAGATATTTGGAGCTCTTGGAGCGGCTGTGGCGTTTTTGGATGAAAAGACTGCCTGGCCTGCATCTGGCAATGGGACGCCTGGAATGTAACCTTGAGAAACAGACCGAAGAAATTGAAAGTGGATTGATGCCTCCTTCCAGTCCAAAAGAGCAATTCGTACGAATCTTCTTTTGTTGCTGCCAGTCTCCTTTTTTGAGTTTCCTCACGGATTCAGCAATAATTCTTCTGTCAGCACGAAGGCATCCACTTTTTCTATGACGCACGGCTTTGCCAAAGCTGCCACAGCTGATCTGGCAAATCCTCTAAGAGAGTCGTTTTTGTCAAGTGGCCTTAGATGTCTGCCCAAGGTACTAAGGCAACATGTTCGTGTATCTTGCAACACATGCTGCTTGCTTCAAACTACCAGCCACAGGTGAATCTCCTCATGAATTTGCAATGCCAGACACTCTAAAAAGGCGTATGGAATTTTAACTTTTATGGCGTTTATGGAAACTCAGAACTGTTTAATGTTTGAGGCGATTAAGTTGGAAACTAAGCCTCGGACAATTGTGTCCTGTCCAGGCCAATGCCGAGATGACCAGCAGAATAGGGCACCTTGTTCGGGCTTCCAGACTATGTCCACTTTGGAGTCCACTTGTCTCAAACATCTTTTTCCATGGTAGAGACCTTGTCACAACCAGTGTTCTGGGCTTTGAATTGGACATCACATACATACATATATTGCAATTTGTATGATGGTCTTGCCGGATCTGCAAAGAACTTGACGACTGCCGTTGAGGCTAAGGTGCTGGTCATGGTCTGAGTACACCAGCAAAGCCATCAAGGCTACCTGCGAGACATCCATGAGAAAGAAACGGGGACGGTTTGCCACACTAAACAAGTCTCCGCAGAAAACATATCACATGACAGGGTCCTCTCCTGTGAAGAATCTGACAACTGTTGAAGAACCAAATACCCATTACACCAACACCGTTGCCTGCTTCTTTGGACCTTGTCATGTGACAGCACAGCAAACGTGGACGCCTAAAAAGTGTTCGAAGCGCCAAAACAACGGGGAAACAAAAACACCACTTGGCGCAGCTCCTTTGTCATGACGGGAACCAAGTGGAGGAAGTCTAAGAAAGGAAGCACCACCAAGTCCAAGACCATCGGAAGTGCACATACCTTCAGAGAGCGAGTCGGAACAAGAACGCTACTAGAGGCTCCTGGCATCGCTATTAGGAACAAGAACGCTACTAGGAACAAGTGCATCGCTTCTAGTAACAAGTG
>CAXAMN010022696.1:0-30268 GCA_963970005.1 Durusdinium trenchii | reverse complement strand
CAAAGTATGCAGAAGAGAGCACGACAAATGGGTTAGCATTTTTTTGAAAATCTGGGAACCCAAAAACAACACGGAGCCAAACCAGAGAAAATCCTGGAAAACCCTCGAAAAAGGCATGAAAGGCATGAGTAAATGTTACAAAAACCTTTGAAAATCCGCGAAATCCAGCGGAAAACGTTACAACATCTAGGAAAACCAAGGGCCGCGACCAGCCCGGGATTCGAGCCCGCACCATTTAGGGACCGTGCTTATCTTCCCGCGCGGGTGGAGAGGGTGCCCCAATCCCAGTAAGAAGCAAACCAATACATTTGGAGAAATCTTGGACAATTCTTGGCTATTTTTCGTCACTCCAACAAGGCTCCGGAGGGGTAGGGGAGGTATAGCCTTAATCATAACCTTAGCCTTAATCATCGCCTTGGCCTTAATCAACAGTCGCGCCTGACCCCACGAGTGGGGTCGGTGGATTTGGCTTGTTTTGCGCCTGCGCATTAAACCTGGTAAGATTTTCTTCGCTTGTGCTTAGCGGCGGCGCGACTCCCTGATGTGAGGTTTTCCTGTTTCAAGGCTTTGAAAGCGGACCAATAACCAAAACCAGTCGTTAGTTCACGTGTGCCTTCGCCCCCAGACGTGGATTATCAGCAAGTTATTTTGCTGTTTTAGCGCCTGCGCATTGAAAATTGGTCGCGTCTCTGCCGTTCTGCTCAGAGGAGTCTAACCTGTTCTCAGCTCATTGGATGTCAAACATGGACCTACCTGCAAGTTACTGTCACCAAGTCATGCCACACATGATTATCTGAAACACGGTCCCTTTAGGGCTTCGGTTCCCTCGTTGATTCAAAACAAACAGCTTGTGCTGAAATACAGGAGCACTGGTTTACAAACAACTGTGTCAGCATCAGGAATATATGTTATCTGAGGGCGGCCGTCAAAGTGGGCCATGGGCATTTGGCATATATTGATTTGTTTTTTCCTCATTGGGTTGTCCGCTGCTTCTTGGTGTTGCATTCGATGTAACATCACAATTCGAAAGGCGAACAAAATCGGGAAAAGGAGGTATCGTTCCAAATCTCAACACTGTGGACACTGGCTGCAAAAGCCAATTTGTCGACAAATTGCTGTTGAGGATGAACAGTTGCAAGTAAAACTGACAGGATGGAAGTGCAGACGCACATTGAAAACCAGAAAGCTGAACATAATAGAATTTTTGCTGCCGATGATTTTGAAAGCCATTGGCACCCATGTTTTCAACTCACTTCACAAGCCTGTTTTTGACCATCAAGAAATAACGGGGCCGCATGATGCTTACGAGCTTGTGGGTATTGAGCATGTTTTCTCAAAAAGGAAAGCTTTGCTTGCTGCCCTTTGCTTGAGAGAGTGGCCGGTTCACATTTGTTGCTCCAGTGCAGTCATTACATATCCAATCGTGTTCTGGGTTTGGGCATTTGTCACGCCTTGGATTCCTTTTGTGCTTTGTAGCCACCGCCAGTTTGGTTTCCCAAGGCCTGTGAACCAAGCTCTGAGAATGTTACGGTTGATTTTGCAAGTGCGGGAAACGTGCCTCTGGCAATGCAAATTTTCTTTGGTGATGGTGGCTTGGCTGTACCCAGTTCTTTTGCATCTTGATGACATCAGGGTCAACTCTTCAGTTTGTGAGCGTGTACCTCTGGAGGGTGTATTATCGCATCCTGCACCACCAGCACATGAGCCACCAAAAGGTGAAAAAAACGGTATGTCCTCTAAGCTATGGGTTGCGCATCCTTTCCACAACAAACTTCACATTATCACTGCCCCAGACCCAGCCACCACGGTCTATGCGGTGTTATCTACACGCATTCCAGTATTTTTACTAGACCAAAGCCAGCTCTTAGTCGATGGAACTTGCATGTCCATGCAAACGCTTGTGTCCAACATGCCTAAACATTCAATGTTCCGAGTGGTGGTTAATCCTCTGCGCGGCGGTGTCGCCGACATTCTCACTTTTGAAGAAGCGGAAAGGGCGTTGAGCGCGCACAGATTGCATTTCGAATCACATACGCAGTGGCAAAACATGCAGACATTTTGCCGCCTTCGCAGTAAGAGTCCCACAAGGGGGGATGCAGATATGTGGAAAAAGCTTGCCACCGCGTGGGCGCTTCCTAGGCAGAAGTTGGACGAAATGAAAGAACAGTGTTTGCAGAGGTTTTTGCGATTCGTCCGTGAACACATGGCTAAATTGACTTCCGCAAACGTAGTAACTCATAGGGAACACAACGTTGCTGCTGAGCAGCCTGTCCTGACGGAAGATCACCGCCAGCTGCAGCCTGCAAGTCAAAGCATGATTGAGCAAGACCGCTTTGCAGCAGCGCAGACATTGATGAACCAGAACCAAGCACATTTCCAAACGCATCCTCAACAGAAAAACTTGGAGGAGTTTTGTTACTTGTTTACCAAAAAGGCGGAAAGAGGCGATGTGAACAGCTGGCGAAAACTTGCGAGCAAATGGGCGCTACCACGAACCAATGTTTCAGACTGCAAAGAAGCGTGTTTGAACACATTTGTGAACATGGTAAATACCGCCTGTTTGACAACCTCGCCCACGGTAAGAAACGAACTAGCAAATGTCGAAGAAAGGAACCCCAAGCCAGGCTTGACTCAAGGTTTTTCCTTTCTAGTGCGGCCGGGCAATGTTTTTGATCACAAAATCATGGTGCCGAATGCTGTCGTGGAAGCACTTTTAACACTGGGTGTGGTCGAAAACACAATGACAGAAGGAATGAATGACAAGCATTACAGCTGGATTGCAGGTTTAGATACTTCGCAACAATGGTCTTTCCTTTTGCAGAACATGCCTTCTGGAAAGCAAAAGGAAAATCTGCAACGGATCTTCGAAAGCGCGACACAGCCGGTGGGGCAACACAATGCTTCGGGCAGTTCGTTTGGAGAACCTTCTACGGGGAGATCTGGCGCACACGTTAGAGCGCCTGCTGTTTCTGAGCCAGCTTGCACCGCAGAAGCAAAAAACGATGGCAAACAAAAAGCGCACATCTTGCGAAGCTATGAAGCCACCTTCGAAAAAACAAAGGGCAGCAGGCACCGCGATGTCACAACAAAACGTGTTGGAACAACTCAAAGCAATGAAGCCGCCGCACGAACAAGTTGTTGATCCAGTGGAGACCGATCCTCCTAACCCAGGCGTGTTTCCAAGCGGCGGCGTCTATCAGAACCAACAACGCAACAAATATTGGTGGCAAGCAAGTCTTTTTGCAAAGTTCCGATGCCTTTCTTCAAATGACCCTGCTGAAGCTCAACTGCGCAAACGTTGTTTTATTGCTGCCAACTCTTGTACCAAGCGCGGGTTGCCCCAAAAAATGCAACAGGACAAAGCTTGGTGGAAAGATGCTCATTTGAGCAACCGTATTTCCACCCTTAACAGTGCGCGAACAAGATTGGCGACAGAGTTTTTGCACTTCGAACTTAGTGCTTTTCTCATGGAAGCACCGTGTGCTCAAAACCAAGCTCTGTATGGTTCTTTGATTCCGACCAACCTGGCAGACCTAGGAAAACTTTTGAGAGAAGAGCGGCCAGAATGTTTGTTCGGATGCTGGCCAAGTGCACGTCCATTTTTGCGTCCCTCAGCTTCGCAGTTTTTTCGGCATTTGGCTTTAATTGAGCTCCAGGATCTTCACTATTGCGATTTGCCGTTGAATTTGTCCGAAGTCTTCAACTTGGTCATACAGAACCGCATGGGCCGAGCTCACCTAAACAAAAGTGAAAGTGTTACAGCGGCAAAGCAGGTAGTTACAAACAATTTGCTTGCATATTCGCATTCCACTTTCAATCTCCATGCAAATAGGCGCTTTCTATTTCCACATGTTGGCCCAGAAGACAGCGTGGAAAATCGCATTTCGACTTTGGTTACCGCAGCGTTTGAATTTTTACAAGAGCATTCTTTGCAGCCGGAAAACATCGACACCCTGCTACTTTGCAGCATTTGTGTGTATCATTCGAAAATCGTGGCCGGCCTCTCTCGCATGAACAAAATATCTGCGTGGACGCCTTTTTTCCAAAAACGAAGGACATACATACCGGGAGATGCCGTTTTTTGCAAAGACAAGTTGGCAGCGCGCGCCTTACCAGCGCACATCACAGACTTACAGCCTGATTCGACCACGCCTTCAGCTGCCTTTGCCCCAGCGCCTGTGACATGCCAGTTGTGCCACGCGTCACTTGTTAGCATGGATGCGCTCTGCAAGCATTGTGACGACAAACATGCTAACTTTGCAGAGTACCGCAAAAAGGTCTTTTTTAAGGCACAGCAAGCAAACTTTCAACCAATGCAACCTTGGGTCAAAAGAAGTCTGATTCAAAATTTTGCATTCTTTCAAAGATATGCCACGCCAGGACATCATAATGAATGGTTGGCAGGTACATTTGACCATGCTCAGCCACGATCTTTGCATGCTTGTGTGTTTTGCTGTGTTCGTGACTATCCCGAAAATAGATTCGAAGTCTTTTTGTTTCAAGAACCTACAGGCTCCATGTCATGGAAGCAGCATTTTTACAACCAGCAGAAAGAAACGAACGCGCGCGATCAAGGGTTGTTGCTGTTTACTGCTGACGGCAAGTTTTGTGTTGGGCCGGCAGAAAAAGTGAATGCACTACTTGCAGTGGAAGCATACTCAAAGTTACAACCGCACATACCCTTGCAAGAACTCTACGCTTCAGCAGTTCGACATCCGGATCACGCAAATATGCATTGGCTTCTCCATTGCAGAAGGGTTCCAAAAATTCCTTGCCAAGCGTCGGGAAACGTGATGTGTGCAGGCGTTGGCAAAAAGGACGAAACTTGTTTTGCCTGCAAAACATGCCTGGAACATTTTTGTCAAGTTTCTGGCCCAACAATGGCACCGTTGGCTTTGTCTAACATGAATTGGTTAGGGCGTGAGCAACCCCTTTACCAAAAACTTACTTTGGGTACCAAATTGCTCCTCGGCAAAGGCCGTCCCGTCATGCGGCAGATTTTCTTAGGGCCTTCGACGGCCAAGGAGTCCTATAAAGGCTTGGTGGGCAACACCATTCTTCTAGCGCAGGCCGAAGCAAAGACTACACAGATCTTACCATCTTTGAACAAAGTCTTGGATCAATTGGTGATTGTTTTCACAAGAAGTGTCGAGGAAGTCAAAACCTGTAAGGCATTAACCGTCAACCGCGCAGAGTTTGTGGACTGCTTGCGCTTGAGAAAGAAACATTGCCCTGTGTTTTTTGACACCGATATTGATCAAGATGCCGTTCAGAAGCTGCCAGTCGAAGGGGTTCCAAACGAATTTATCGAACATGCCATACATCTTCCGGAATCAACATTTTTGCAGCGTATGCAAGGGCCGGGCGACCTGCCCGTGACAGCGCCTCCGTCCAATACCGATGGCAACATTGCTGAAGAGTCTGATGATGACCACGAGGTTGCGCAAGCTGATGATGAATCTGTCCATGACGATGCGCCGGCCTGCGCAGATGAAGGCCATGAGCGTGCCACTCATGAATCTCAAAAAAGCCCTGAATTTATGATTGCCATTGATTACGAGCAAGACCCGAAACCGGCGCAACTTTTTCAAGCGATGCAAAAAAAATTGGAACATCTTCAAAAAGAAGTTGCAAAAGTTAAGACCAACCAAAGTGGTGCTTGGGAAAACGTTTCAGCCACTGTGCGACAAGTAGGTCAGCAAGAAACTTGTCAACGCCTTGTGATCGATTTACAAGACACGATGAGGAAACTATTGAAAGAAGCCAAAAATTTGGACGACGTGGCAGCAAGTTTGCTCCAGACCTCGGTGACTGCTGATTTTTTCGAAAAGGGTGGTCAAATACACATCGACGCTTTGGCAGTGCCAACAACGACAGTCTTGAGCTCCTTTGACCCCAGAAGCTTTCCAAGCTGCTTTGTCGAGTTTTACTATGGAGACGCAGTGCCTGGCCTCTCGGGACGCCCAAATTCCACAGTGACATACCAAAGCTTGTTTTCTGCGCTGATGCAGCGCGAAGAGATGGAGTATTCTTGTTCTGATGATGTTGAGCCGTACCAAGCCCGTGCAGTTTCTCGTTTTGATTCACCAGAATTTGCTGCCCTTTTTGGAGACATTCTTCGGAAAATGAAAACACTGCAAGCAGTAAACGCGTCGTTTCAGAGGCAAGGCTTCGAGAAGGACTTGAAGACAATTGCTTCTTCGCAAACAACCGATTTTCTGGCCGCAGCTGCAGGAGAGATGTGCGGCAATAGCGTCGGACAAATAATACAAAATGCAGCAACGCCTCCAAAAGTTCGAGCAGCTCTGCGGCATATGTTGTTTTCAACCGCCACCGTGCCTTTGACAGAGGGGTACAAAGTACGGCTAAGGCATTTTGGGCAATCGCTGACTCATTGTTTCGGACCAACCACTGTGTTTTGCACACATAATTATGGTGACACCTACAACCCACTGATGCGTCAACTTTGTGAAAATCTTGGCCCTGAGTTTTTGAAAGACACGCCCGAGATGCCGCCTCTCCAAAAAATGCACGAACTGACTGCGGCTCATCCAGCTTGTACTGCAAAGTTTTTCTTGCTCATGGAAGAGCTAAATTTTAGACATATATATGGTGTTGATTCCATTGGTCTGGGCATCTACAAACTAGCCAGAGCCGTAGGCCAATCGAGTATCGAAGACGACTTTGCTTCTAGCAGTGTTCCTGGCGTTGCTGGATTTGCGTTGGCGATCCTTGAAGCTCTTGAAGCCCAAGGGCGAGGGTTTCAGCATGGACACCGTTTGGTCCGCGCAATTCCTGGGTTTCTTGCAAGCATGCAAATTCAAGATGGTGACTTGTCTCCGAAAAGTTTGCGTGCCAAAATGCTGCAGCACAATGCAAAGCTGATCTCCCAAGTCAACACATTGCAGTACGAGAAGTCGACCTTGGTGGGTGAACAAGCTGGCATCAAAATGAAGCCAGAACCATTCAGTGCTCTTCAGCAAAAACAAACAAAATTTGATGGCGGACTAGAAGCTGATGAGATCACTCAAAGATTGTTGTTGCCTGTTGTGGCGGCAGAACGCTTGAAGCACGTGGAGCGCGAAATCGCTGCAAGCGAGCAGCAGCAACGCCCACCAGCAAATTTCTTCAAAGAGGTGTCATTGACAGGTGCCGAATTGAGCACGCTGCCAGAATACAAGTTGCCTTGTATAATTCCACAGGCTGCAGCCTGGAAGGGCCCACTTTCATTTTCCGTAGATTGTGATGAGTCTGGCGTCATTACCAAGGTTGCTTGCCCTGATGGTGAAGATGCCTGTAACTTTGACACTTTTCTTGCAGAGGCCCATAGGTGGGAGCAACGCTTTGCTGAAGATTTTCGTTTCTTGCACATTGCCACGCACAACCATGAGTGCAGTGTAACATGCTTGAAACACGTCAAAAAAACAGCGCAAGAAAAAAGGCAGCTCTTGAAGCCCAGCCGTGCGCCCGACTGTCGGTTTTCGTTTTATCACACAGTTAAAATTTCTGGAAGAACATTCCGCCGTCGCGGGAAAATGCCAGTGTCAGAGACGAATATACTGGATTCTGTGGATCCTAACGAAAGTGGCTTAGTTCAAGTGCAACGGGCTCATCCATTTCGTTCCGCAACCTCAGACGTGACAATGGTTTCCTGCCGCTGCAATTGCGACTTCAAATTTCTAATCCGAGGGTTTGTAGTTGATGAAGATGACAATAAGATAACACTTGTTTGTGATGATAGCTGCCTTGGGCATGTCATGGGCATGAGCCGCGCTAGCATGCACAAACATGATTCGCGTGAGCTGCGCTTGTTTGCTCGTAATGTCATTGCTTTGCACGTCGCATCTTTCAATACTGACCACTACATCACAAAATACAGCACAAAACCCATGGAGGCAATGCAGTCGGCAGTGGCTCAATTTGCTGTTGGCATCAGAAGATTGGAGGAGGAAGAAAGCAAAGCTGAGGTTTGGACACCCCAATACCGTGCCAAGCGGGTGATTGTCAGGCTTGCGGCGGCTGCGAACCGCAGCACCTGGGTATCTTCGACAGAGTTGGCGACCACCATTCTGTGCGCAGCTCACTGCTGGGCTACTCATGCTGAAGTTGTCCTCTTTCTTTCAAGACCTTGGTTTTTGATGCAACAATGCCGGCGTCTCTTAGAAAATACACCGAGCCCTCTTCTGCACGACAACTTCGTCCCCATTGCTGCAGTTGAATTGAATGCTTCAGACTCTGAAGACGGAGCTAGCTTGGCTGAGGACTCTGCAAAAGAAGATCCTGAAGAAACGGCTGTCGAGGATGAAGAACAGCAGGACGCGGAAAAAGACCGCAACCAACATTGGGACAAAACTGTATTACGCACCACCACAACATTGCATGACGACTATCTTCACCGAGGGCCATGGCTGGCTCCAATGCCCCTGTTTGTCTATGCTTCTCGAGTACGTCGTGTTCGCAAACCTCTGAAGCCCAAAGATCATGAAATCATGTTTGAATTTGACCCGCACTACCAAATGCACGCGTTGTATTGCCAATGTTTTGCTTTGCAGATCACCGTACCCCGAATTGTCGGCCCGAAGCCGCCATCGTTGGATGATGCAGAAGCTAATGCCGCATATTTTTCGATGTTGTTTTTGCCTATGAAGTGCCAGGGCCTTACCTGCTGCACAGACCCCCTAAACTGCCGCCCTGCTCTCACATGCGTAAAAATCGGCAAACAAAAATTTTCCTTCGTTGCAAACTGGAAGGCTAGAAGAGCTGCGATAAACTTGGTAGCAAATCGAGCCCAACAAAAAATAGCATCCGCCGAGAAAATCGCCGTACTTTTCGACACCACTGTTGCCAAAAGCTGGTGGAACGCAAGCCTCCCTGGAGGAGCGGATGACAGGCATGCCCAGTTGTTGCGCGCAACTTTGATGCAACTTTGCCGCACTTCTTTTTCGGAATTCCCGGGCTACGTGTTCCAAAACATGTGCGACATTTTGGGAGTGCAATCTGGAGCACATGTGCATCAACTGACGCTGGAAGAGTTTGCCGCAATCGAAAGCCAGCAAAACTACCAGAACTTTCTGTCACAGCAAATCGCACAAACCAAGCCTCTACGAAGCGCGCGCGCAAAAAGTGGTCCGGTGCACGAGCAAGTGTCTGAAAGTGACGGCCAGCATTCTCCTGACCAAGGGCAAAATCCAGCGTTCGACGGAGAGGCCCCACCAGATGACGAAGATAGCTTCGATGAGGAGTTGCATTCGCAAACCAAAGTGTCTTTCACCTTGAGTGACTGCATACAAATTCTTTCACGTGAGCAGGAACTTGAACGAACAAAAAAACCTGGGAAGCACAGAGAAGGAGATCTTCACATCAAACAATTTGCAGATATCTACAAACATATGATGGTAGGACCTCCTGCTGATAGCAGCGAACTTCGACACAGAATACTCATTTTACCAACGCACTGCCTGCCACAAAACGCGAAATCGCACCAGGCAGCTGTAGCAAAACTTCTCCGCAAAGAAATGCTTCAGTCCGATGCCGCGACAAGTTGCCCAGCATCGGAGAACCTTACGCCTGAAATGGCTGTGCAACAGCTGGAAGAGCTTTTTGACAGGAACGCCAACCGCGACGAGGCACAAGTCACAGAAATTGACGTTCCTTTAGCGTGGAAAGGTCCTGCAGCGTATGCCAAATCTCTCATTGATAAGTTTCCTTTCAACCAGGAGCAGCTGGACTTGTTGGCCCTTCTAGTGAATCCACTTGAAGTTGCGTGGCGAAACCGAGAAGATACATCTGTGTACACCTTGCCGGTCGACTTAGGTCTGGTTCGTGTTCTCCTTGTCGGCGGCGGGGGCTGTGGAAAAACCACTGTAATTGTCCAGGTCTTAGAACCGTTGCTGAATGTTTATTTTGGGGCTCACAATGTGCAGCTCGCGGCTCCCTCCAACAAGGCTGCCAGAATTATCGGCGGTAAGACAATACATAACCTAATTGGTGTCCGTGCCAACGATAGCTTAAAGTCTTACCACTTGTGTGTCCGACGGCATGCAGACAGAAAAAAACTTCAAAACACCCTGGGGCGGGCGGGGGCTGTGATCATAGACGAGTGGTCACAGGTTCCAACAACTTTATTTCACGCTGCTTCCTTGCGGGCCACATCGATCCGAGCTGATCAATTCCAATTAGATTTGGCACGGTACGCGCAGCCGACACAGCTCTTTGGCCGTGTCTCGTTCATGCTTCTCTCAGGCGATCATTTACAACTTCCACCTGTCCCAAAAACTTCTTCATTACTTGCGACGCCAGATGTTGGAGGACATGAACACAAAGCTGCTTTGGCTATGTTCGCGCGAATCCCACAAGTCTTTGTCCTTCAAACAGCAATGAGATTTGAGGACGAAATCCAAAAAAACATTTTGCGCAAAATGCGGGCGCCCGGCGGTGAGCGCCTGACAGATCAAGAGTGGAGCCACTTGTCGGAGACTAGGCTAGAAGACAAAGCTGCTTTCCAGTCCCCAGAAGCTTTGGTGCAAGCCACCGGCGACTGGTATGAGAGTTGTTACCTGTGGTCTATCACTACCTTGATTGCCTTTATTAAAGCACGGCACTCGGCCCGCGAAGCCAATCAAACTCTATTTTTCGTTCCTGCAGCAGATTGGCCTGACCAAGCCTGTGAGCCCCATCATCTCAAGCATTTGCTTGGTGTTTCGAACCTGTCCACCACAAAAAAACTGCCAGGCGTAAACTTATTGCACTTTGGGCAAAAAGTACGGCTGACTACATCGGTTTTACCCCCCTGGGCTGTTCAGGATACCGTTGCAACAATTGTCGACATTGCTTTTGCTGAGCGCCTCCCAGCAAAATTACCCCCAGAATACTATTTAAAAAAACGCCCAACCGCAGTTTATGTAAAACTCGAAGGAGTGGATTTGGAATTCTTGCCGCCCAAACCTTGCGGGGAGCATTTGATTTTCAACCGACACTGCGACCAGTGTGTGTCATATCCTGGAGTCATTCAAGTGCTTTCAAAAACGCAAACGTGGTCTTACACCTTGCCAGACGAGAAAATTTCATTGAAGATCAAGCGGACGGCATTCCCACTCTGGCCAGAGAAGGCCTGCAGCCTATACACGATGCAAGGAACGACAGCGTCCCCCGGATTAGTGGCGCACATGACTTTGCCTGCCAGATCACCGGCAGACATCAAATTCTTGGCTGTCTACGTGATGCTTTCACGCCCTCGCTCCTTCAAGAACTTGTTGACGCTGGGGCTCAACGACAAAATCCGAAACATCATCGAAAGCGGACCTCCTGAAGAACTCTTGGAAACCTTCGCAACCTTGTTTGGATCCAAAGCTGACGAGACACGCGAAGCAGCCCGGGAGGCGGCTGAACATTTGGGGTGGCAAGCTGGAGGCTGATTGAGGTTTCTTAAAAAAACTCCTTTCTCACAAGCTTCAGCTATGTGCCTTTTGAACGTTCGCAAACGTGCTTGTGGTATTCGCACGGACAAAGGAGAAACATCCATGCCATGAAGGTGCCAGACTTTTGACTTCGAGAGCGCCAGAGCGGTGAAAAAGTAGCGCTCAAAGGCCTTGCTCTTGGGGAAAATGCTTCCAACGTTTCGTTGTAACGTACCAAAACTGTCAGATTCGTGTGAAATACCGTAGAAACGTGACGTTTTGAAGTGTGAGGGAGTGTCACAGGTGATTTCGCTGCGCACCTGCCCATTTTGGGGGGTTGGCGTTCTTCCAAGAGTGTGAGACACCCGTGTCGGTCAAGAGTGTCAAGGAGAATGGCTTCTTCTAAGAGTATCAAAAGAGTCTCAAAAGTTTCCTCATAATGTCTTGTAAATCAGAGTGTCCTCAAAGAGAGAGTGTCTTCTATGTCTTACCAGAGTGTCTTTCAAGAGCGTCTCTTCCGGAAACGAAAAAAGTGCGAGTCTAGTCGACCTGAACCTGGGGATATGACCAGCGCTGGCTACCTTGCAACACACTTGCCCCAAAGTTTTCAAATTAGCAGAACAGGTGGGTAGAGCTTCAGGCTCCTCACCTCCGTTTCACCTTCTCACCCTGTACACCAGCGTTGCGCGTGGACAGAGAAAAAAGCAAAAACTAGACAAGGTTTACCATGGATCCAGAGGCGGAATCTTCGAAGAATACATGGACAAGGTGATCAAAATGAGGGCGCAGTGCCATTTTGAGACGTCGAGGAAAATGCAGGAAACTCTTGGGGAACGCGCCCCTGTGCAAAACCTGTGTTTGGTTTTGGCAAGGGGGCGCGCAAATGTTTTTGAGGTGTGAATACATGGCTCAAGCATGGCGTGGCCGCACAGCGGTCAAGGATATAGAGCTGAAATGCTCGCCAATTTCTACGTAAAAACATTATCCAGAAGAGCGCCAGACAATGGACCCAGAATCCAGACCAGGAGCTGGCCTCAATCTTCTTTTTATGCTTTTCCCACAAGCATCTTCGACGCTTGGGTTCTCGTTTAGTCGCTAGTGCCGCGGAAGAGCGAGACAAAGCGTGCGTTGTCGGCGACGGAAGATGGATGTGGAGGAGGACGGGGCCGGGGAGGGAAGATGGAGGGGAGCGAGACGGGAGGTGCATGGGTGGGGACGGGGCTGGGGAGGGAAGATGGAGGGGAGCGAGACGGGAGGCGCACGGGGCTGGGGACGGAAGATGGAGGGGAGCGAGACGGGAGGTGCATGGGCGGGGACGGGGCTGGGGAGGGAAGATGGAGGGGAGCAAGACGGGGGGCTGGCAGAGAAGATGGCGCATGGGACGGGGCTGGGGAGGGAAGATGGGTGCACAAGTAGAACGAAGCATGGGTGGGGGTAGTGCTGCTCCATGCTTCGCGGAAGCCTGTTGGGAGGTGAGTGGAGCTGCGTTGCGGGGCTGATACGATGGTGTTGGGTGTCCAAAATGTGCACAATGCACGCGCCAGATAGTCAAGTCATGGCCAACTCGGCAGGATTGTTGCGTGCCAAAAGCGCAACGCATAAAATTGGATGGTTGGAACGAACCATGGAGGGGGCTGATGCTGCTCCATGCTTCCTGGAACGGTTGTCAGAAGCCATGTTCCAATCGTTTTATGACCGTTTTGGAGGGCTTTCAAAACTGACCAAGGGGCGGACGGGGGTGTATATGGCAGACAATAAATTCAACGAACTCAACGAATTCAGCGAAGCAGGACTGCACTGCATCCCTTGAATTGATTTGCGGACTTCATTCGCGAAGTGCCGCAAGAAACCTGTGCCATTTGCGATTTTGCCAGGACCCCGCAGGGGATCCTTAGATTTGGCTGTAAGGCTGTGCGATTCAAACCGCCGTGCGATTTAAGAGAGAAGAAGCGCTTTGACGATCCTGTTGCGGAGAGGTAACGCCCGACAACCCCAGAAAAAGTTAGGATTCTTTCAAGATGGCGGGGGAGTTTCCTTGAAGAACCCTTCGCATTGATTTGGTTCGACTTTTGTTGAAACGATATCAACTTATATACACATCAATTTACCAAGCAGCTTGCGCATGGTCATGGGGACTACTCAAACTGCAGGCATGCAAGACTTGGCGAGAGCACGAAGGTGAGTGCCTTCATCCTTCAAGTACTTCATTTGCATTTGTGTTTTGTACTTGGAATGTGAATTATAGAATCGCTGGAATTTATTCCTTGTGATTTCTGAGTGCAATTCCTCTCAAAGTCATGTGTCATCAGGTGAGCCGAACACTATTTGCCGACGAACTTGCAGGCCGAGCGACGAGAGAGAGAGAGAGAGAGAGTCGAGTAGTCGCTTGCAAGAGCACTTCTTCCGTATGCACAGTGCCAGCACGTGTCAGTGAATTGAGAGTGTTTGAGGTGATACGGGCTGAGACAGATGCTATGCCAGGTACCCATGAAAGCTTGAGTCTTGAGACAAACGCGAGAGTCTTGAGACAAATGAGCCACGCCGATAAACCTATCAGTTCTAAATCTGAAAGCAGCGCAACAGAGTAATTCTGATGTATGCGCTGTGCGCTTGCTTCTGATTTTGCTAGGCCGAATGTACTGTAGATTATTTATTTTATGACTTTTTGATATTGTACTTGCTGGCTCAAACTCAGTTTGGATGCTTGCTCAGACTTCAAGAGCCTCTTCGGCGGGATTGGGGTTTGCAAAAAGTACTCGTGTCAGGAAGCAGCGGAGCTGAGTGGAGCTGAGAGCGAGTTTGCTGCAATCAGCGGCACTGCGGCGCATGAGTTGCATACAGCCAACACTTCCACAACAAAGTGCCGACATGCAAAAAAATCATGTTTGTCACGGATGTTGCTATGGCAATGTCAATTCTAGTGCCCGGTCGACGTCGAGAGTTTTTTAATCAGGTTTGATCTGTCTCCTGCTGGTTGCCAGCATCAGACAGGGTTCCCATTCACGTGGCCCCCACCTAGGGTGTGCCAAGCACTTGGGTTTGCCAGGCAGTGGGTGGGTCACACAATGGGTGTGCCATATTGGGGAAGTGGCCGCGAGATGCAAAAAGGAGCTTTTATGTGTATTTTGACAATGACGCAAAGTTATCAACGAATTCAACGAATTCTGTCTGTTTTTAATCAACGAATTCAACGGACAATAAACGCGAAAAACTGTTTGGGGTCTACGCTGGTGTAATTTTTTTTGTGGGAATGGGTATGCCGAGTTTCGATGAGGACGGCTGTTTCGAGCCGGTGTTCCAAGATTGCAGCATGCAAGACCACGCACCTTTGAGAATCGGGTTATCATGTCAACACCCTCCACCCAAAAAACATTTCTTCCCAATCAAACATGGCGTTTTCCAGTTGTCCTTTTGGACTGGAACACCTTGCTCATGCTGCGCAGCTTCAATCCATGGCGTTGTCTCTTTGGACAAGAATGCGGCAAGGCGTTTGCTTTCTATCCTATTTGTGTCGGCCAATGGTTGATCCGAACAAGCATGTCAGTCAAAACTGTTCGCCATATTCGATTGAATTTTGCACGCAACTGCAAAAAGACCTCAAAACTGTTATGTCGGTATTGCACATCGCCAGGCTATGCAACCCACGTTTCCTTCCCGAATTTTGTCTGGTTTTGTGGCCCGATGTGACTTCCAAGGTCAAAGCCCCAAATAAGTCTAGGTTGCAAGTTCGGCTTCGCACGTGCATGGAGTGTTTGGGTGTGTGTTCTTCAATTGGTTGACGCAACTGTCACACTACGTGAGGTCAAGCTAGACTGGGGGCCTAAAAATGCTTGCAGCACTGTGGAACAACCAGTGGATCTCGTGGCATCCCTGCTCATGACTGCTCATGCGGATGCAGCGCCGAAGCTACAATGGAAAGCAATGCGCCTTAGCCGAGGTGGCATCCGCAAGACCGGAAAGAGTTTGCGCAAGGACTAGCGGCAAGCACACGGTATGCGCGGTACGCGCCAATCATATGTGGCTGAATGAGCCCAGCCTTTGCTGTATCCTGCACTTGTTACTGTTGATACCCTTCTGCGGACATGACCGAAAACACACGTTCCCAAACCAAATGCACAAAACAGATCCGCTGTTCTTTTTCAACGCTTCTTTGGTTGGGGTTCCTCCTTCGTGGGAGGTTCTAAAGGCCATCAGGCCCTCACAACAAAAAGGGCTGCGTGATGCAGTCAACCCTCAAGGAAGTGCGTGAACACTCCCCCTGTCTTCTTCTGAAGACACCAACATTCGAAAAACGAAGCCTTCGACCACCTCACGGGTACTCCCGGATGAACCGTTCTTCCCGCTCGTGAGGATGGTCTTCGGCCTCCTCGCCCTTTCAGGCTCAAGCCCCCTTCCGTTGTCGGTGGTTGGTGATCCACCAGTGCTCTTCTTCTTTCTCAAAACTTCACCAGCTCAGCTGTCCCGGGGTGTGGTCGGCAACATCTGCATTGTACCCAACACAATGCAGCCAACAAACATAGTTTTCCATGCCCAACCATTCATTTCCAGGTTTTCCAGCTAAGCCAGTTATGAGCCGTAGGCTTCAAAGCCACTTTCTTTCGCCAAGGCCAAAATGGCCATAGGGACCAACAGCTCTGCTAGGGTCCCTCCTTGGAACATCATCATCACAAGTTCAAGCCCCTCCTTCGGAGCTCTTGGGAGCAAAGAGTGCACTGGTCGTACTTCTTTTCGCTGCCAGTGGAACAGGGCAATGGCGACGGGGCGTTCCGGTGGTAGATCTCACCCCATCCTCTACACCAGATCGGTTCGCCCCTTCGAAGCCTGCTCTGCTCACTGCAGTAGGCACACCTGTGGCACGGTGGAGAGCTCCTCAAAATCGAAGTTTGAAGCGACTGGCAGGACTCAAATAGGTGGTATCTTTGGCCGAACTTGGTGATGAAGACTCCAATAGTGTCTCGGCCCTTGCCTTCCCCTTTTCCACCTTCTGATCCTCCTTCGCTCTTTCCTCCTGCTGAGCCCGCCTGCTGAAACCTTCTTGGGGCCGCCTTCGGCGCTGCTGTTGGAGGGTCATCACTTGGTTCCCAACTTTCATCCAGCCTGATGTCACGATAGTCCCTTTCGGTGGGATGATGAAGAGTTACTTCTTCTTCCACCTCCATCGCTTCAGGACCATCAGGTTCAGCCTCTGCTGGGACCTCCTGTTCAGGCTCCTCTTGAATCCCTCCTAGATTGGGATCTGTGTTGGACGAGGTGGCCATCGATGCCGGTCCTGAAGATCCAGAACCCATCAAGGGCTGTTCCAATCCAGCCATGACCCTTTCTTCAGGGCTCAACGAAGACATCCATCTGATGAGCCATTCACGATTTTGGATGCCGAACTGGCTCCTTTCTTCTTGGGTCATTGGCCGAGAAGCCCCATAGGCCCAGTCGATCTCAGTCTGCTCGCCCTTTCCTTGACCTTTTCCTTTTCTTTTTCCTTTTGACCTTGCACTTGGCCGGTTGACTTCTCTTCCTTGCCAATCGACAGTGATTGAGCTTCCTTGCGATGGCTCTGAACTTGTGCTGCCTGGTGAACCACTCACAGGAGGATCTTCTGGAATCCCGGCTGCGTGATCTCCTCCTGGAACGGCAGGTTCAAAAAGCCATGCAATGAACCTTCTCAGGTAGAGCGTGGCAAGCGCAACCAGTAAGGTGTAGCCCAACACCAAGAACTTCAAAGGTCCTTCATCAGATGGTTGGCCCTTTTCATCACCTCCTCCTTGTGCTCGAGCCTTCGCGATGATGGCCATCAGAACTGCCAGCTGCATCTGGTTGGCATTGATCTGAAGTCCGGAGCGACCTTCTTTCTTTGGTCTTTCCTTTTCCTCCTTCTTTTCTTCTTCAACCTTCTTTTGGATGTATTCTTCCTTCTTTGATCTTGCTGCCTCTGGGCCGTCCTCCTTTACTTCCTTCTGCACTCTTGCTGCCTCTGGGCCGTCCTCCTTTACCTCCTTCTTTTCTTCTTCAACCTTCTTTTGGATGGCCATGGACATAAGCTCTTTGAGCTCCAGTGTTCGCTGGATGGGAAGCGGCTTCGTGCCCAAGTCAGCAATCATGATAGCACCAGGTAGATGCCTGACTCTCCAGTCCAGATTTGTGATCCTCCATCGGACATGTTGTGCGCGAAGCCTCAGGTGGCGTGTTCGCCAATTGGCATGTCCATCTGCGAAGAATCCTGTAGCTGCAAGGTTGTCGACGAACAGGGTCTTGGTGTATGGATCCTCATGTTCTTGGATCATGCTATCGAAAGCATCCCCTGTTTGCAGACCTTCAATAGCTTCTAAAAGCTCGGATTCGGCTGTTGACAAAGCCGGGAACGGTTGCCTTCCACTTTTCCAAAACATCATAGCTCCATTCCACAGGACCATGACGGCCCCGTGAGAGGCTTGAGTCTCTGGAGTAGCAGCAAAACTTGAATCTGTATAGACCTCCAGAGATCTTGGCCCTCCATCCCAGCCTTCTCCTCGTCAAGGGCGGAACTCAAGACCTTCCTTTGGAGTGTTCTTCAAATATTTCCAGACCTGTATGGCCTGCTCGGAAGCCCAGGTGGGATGTGTCAAGATCTCCTGCGCACATCGACTAGTGGCAAAGGAGACATCAGGTCTTGTCCTTGTTGAGAGCCACATCAACTCGCCCACCAGTTTTTGAGCTTCCGTAATCTTTTCAGCTGTAGGTTCTTCCGGATAGGGCAGAGCATCCTTTGTCATAGGCACCTTCACACTTCGGCCTTCAGGGATACCCTCCTTGTCCAGGATATAGTCTTCTTGAGAGGCTCGAAATCCGCCTTGTGGGGCCTGGGTCAGCTCCATGCCGAGGAATTTGACCTTCTTTTGACCAACCACTTCAGGTTCGGACGTCTCCCACTCATCTTGAAGCATTTGGACGATCAGGCTTGTTGTGGTTGGATCGCTGGCCACCATCAAATCGTCGACGTACACCAGCAACAATCCGACCAGCCATTCATCACGGTCATCATCAATTCCGTGGCCCTTCATGATGCTCCACAAGTTTGGTTCCGCTTCGGCCTGGAGAAATCGATGGCCTTCTTTTGACTTCATCTTTCGAAGGACACCATCACGATGTAGTCCCCAGCACCGAGGCGATTGTCGCAGGCCGTACATGGCTTTCTGCGCCAAATAGAATTCCTTGACTCCCACGTGGCCAGTCTTGATGAGCAGCGAGGGAGGTTTGAGCACCACAACTGTTGGGTCTTGGCCATCATCTTCTACGTCAAGGGGTGCATTCAAAAATGCGGTGCGGATGTCGAGGACCGTGGCTCCCCAGCTCTTTTCAGCTGCTTGCTTCAGCACATAGCGCAGGCAAACGGCATCAGCGCCCGAAGCATAGAGACATTGATCCTTTTGGTCTGGTGTGGATTGATCCACAAAGTTTCCACAGGCAACCAACCTGATCTTTCGTCGTGGTCCAGGTTTGAGGGTGATCACAACTTTGGATGGAAGGATCTCCAAATGACGACCCCACCTTTTGCGAAGGCGCTCAACTTCATCCTCAGAGATGCGCTTCAGTGCCTGCTTTTCTTCGAAGAGCTGGTGCAGTTCCTTCTTTATGGCCTCGTCCCACTTTGGTGCTTCACTATGCAACTCCTTGGGGGATACGATCCTCGTTCGAAGCACCGACTCTTCTTCTTTAGGCATGGCGCTTTTGACCTTTTTGAGCTCTTCGTAGACGATGTCCATGACTTTGACCTCATCTTTCAGCATGATCACGCTTTCCTCCAGGACCACATTTGAGAGACGTTCGAGGTCCCTTTTTCTTTCCTCTTCCATCTCTTCATATTCATCCTTCTTCATACTTTTTGCCGTGACTTTTCCTCGGATCCTCCTCCTGACTTCATGCGGGTCTTCCTCTTCATCCATGGTCTTAGTGATCGCCAGCCATGTCCATTGGCTTGGTTCTGGCTCCTTGGTCTTGGTGATGAAGTATGGTGCAATCGCCGTTCGACCATCTTGTCGGAGTACGAGGTGTCCGTGGGCATCTGGTCGCGGAGCTAGATATTTCACCACTTCATGTGTACCTTCTAGCTCCTTCGTTTTCCAAAACCTTCTTTTCACCAACAGCTCATGCCCAAATGGCGGCACATCATTGAGCTCTTTGTCGGCCATTCTTCGACGTTCACGTTCATGAACATAGTGGCATGCTTGCGGCCATCGACTTGCAGGAAGACCAGCCATGCCCAGGAGACGGCGAATCTGTCCCTTGACAGTTTGAATCGCTCTCTCTGCACGGCCATTGGACTGAGAGGACACTCCTGCAGTCGTAGTGCGATGTATATCTCGGGAGCGGCACCACTGGGTCAGCGACCTTCCTCTGAATTCACCTCCCAAGTCAGTGTGGAGGCGAGCCACGTGGTATCCCATCACCCTCAACTGGATGTACATCTGCTGGATGGTCGATAGCACCGTTTTTTGATCCTTGGATGGCATTGGGATTGCAAGGCGGAACGTGACCAGGCGAGGTTCTTCTTTCTTTTCTCCCTGCTCTTCATCCTCCTGTCCTTCTTCACCATCCTCTCCTTCCTCAACTTCTTCAGCAGGAACTTCATCCTGCTCGATTTGATCCTCCGGATCATCTTGACCTTCTCCATTCACTTCATCATCCCTTTCTTCTTGAAGCTGGACTTCCGAGAAGTCTTCATCTTCGGCACTGACCAGCTCTTCGGGGAGTTCGTAGTCAGCTGGAAGCAGCCAGGTGTATGTGCCAACCATGATGAACTTTGCGACATCACGGCCATCCTGAGCCACTGGATAGGGACCTGCAGTATCCAAGGACAGTGTCGCCGCCAATGGGTGCTTGACCTTTCGATGTGGCCTTGATTTGGCACTTTGTTCTTGGCACACTCTGCAGTCTCTTCGAAAAGGTACGTGGCCATTCTGACAATGCTGATCCCATGTCATGGCCTTAATCTTCATCTTTTCTTCATCGCCTTCATGGAGATGAAGTGCACACGCCTCAGCTATCGCCCGGCAAAGTCCAGGTACCCACCTTGACAAGGAGGCGGATGGCAACCTTTGACCTTCACTTCGACTTCGTGCTCCTGGATTTCTTCCTTTTGGTAAGCGGAGCGAGAAGTTAGCAGCCAAAGACGTGGGCTTGACAGGAACTTCATTCTTCCAAGGTTCAAAATCTCCTTGATTCACTTGGTGAAGATCCAACTTGGCAGCAGCCTTCAACGACAACCACTCCTTGGTGCGCCAAAAGGAGACACATTCCGGCTTGTAATCGACCGGATCGGAGGGCTGCTCGAGCAGGAAGAGAACTTCATGGTTCCTCACCCTTGAACTTTCATTAGCACTTGCTTCTTGAAGTTTCCTGGACATCTCGGCGACCAGGTAGAGGAAGGTTTGACGCCACATCATGATGTCATCTTCCAAACACATGTTGAGCTCCTCTTCATTGAGTTGGCTCGTACCCCAAGGTTCTTCCCAAGAACGCACTGGCCTTGGTCCCCCTGGGTAGTGGCGCAACACTGAGCGAGACCGACAGTTTGGGCCTCCAACAATGGCGGCAAGATCACCGTCCAGCGCCAACCTCAGCATGCCCTTGTATGCTTTGGAGTCCATAGAAGCCATGTCATGCTCCATCCCCCTTTTTAGATCCACCTCCAGAGTTCGAGAACCCAGACCATATTCTTCCATGGCCTTGTGGAGCGTGAAGCCATCCTTTTCGCCTGCGTAGAGATGCAGGATGATTGGACCAGCGGCCTTCAATCTTTTTCTTTGGTGCCGGTTTACAGGCAAGTCTTTCCACTCCCCCGGCTGTTGGATCAGGGACTTCTTGATGGAGTCCGGCAGCATGGACAAGGTTGGGTGACCTTCAACCAGCGAGGACAGCCACTCCACCTCCCTTTTTGGATGTGTTTCTTCCACAAGCCGAGCTTGTTTGACATCAGTGACCCTTTCTTCATACTCCTTGATGAGCTCGAGGGCCAAAGCCTTTGGAATTTGTGGGCATCCAGCTTGAATGCTGATTGGAAGAGGACCCTTCTTTGGATGAGTCACCTTCACGCCATTCTTCTTCCAGGAAATACTGCACCCACATCCCGCCAAAATGCCGAGGGGCACAATCGGCTCTACAGCCAAATTGGTGGAGATCATCACTCCAGCTTCCGTCATCAGCAGGGGCGTTGTCCGGCCATCAGCCAACGACACTGACACTTTCTTCAGACTGTCAACACAGTCTGTCAGGGCGAGAGGCCTGAGAGGGTGAGTTGCTCCCGAATCGAGCAAGCCCCATTCTTCTTCCTTCTTAGACCCCACTTTTGCTTCCCTGACCTTGGTGAGCTTCAGGGTTTTGATGCTCCTTTTAATCTCATCCAGCTGTTGGTGAAGCTTGTTCATCTTTGCCTCCGATGTTTCTTTGTCTTTCATCATCCGGAGCATCTTGTTCGCTTCTTCCAACAGCTCATCCATCTTTTCGCCTTCTGTTCCTCCTGCACTCTTCTCATCATCCTCCTTTCTTCCCTTCTCATCCTCCTTCTCCTTCTTCACCTTAGGCGGGGATGTAGAGGAAGTAGGACTCACCGGATCCTTGGTCGGGCAATTCGGAGCGAGATGCTTGGTGGAGCCGCAGGAGTAGCATCTTCGTTGATCATCTTTGAGATCATGGGACCATCTGCAGTCCTTTCCGCGGCGACATCCCGAGTCGGTGAGGAAGAACTTGCAGGGTTGCTTGACCTCCATTTCCTTCACTTTTACTTCAACATTCTTTCCTTTCTTCATTCCACCTTCATCCAACTTCTTCACCTTCGCGTCCTCCTTCTTTCCTCCACCTGCTCCTGCACTTCTCTTTTCAGCGAGGGCGAGCTGGTCAATCTCAGCAATGAGATGGGTGGCGAACTGGGAGACCGAGACCGGTGTTGGATTGGTGTCAACTTGAAGTGAGTTCCTGGCCAACGAGACCCGAAACCGAAGCCCTTCATTGGCTTCCAAAGTCCTTTTGGTCAACTTGTTGAGGCCTTTGACCAGAATGGATGGATCAGGCTCCGTTGCCCCGATCTCTTGGGCACGAGCCCTCCAGCGAAGCCACCTTCGAAGGCTGACCACCGTCTCGTGGAGGTTGCTCGGCTCATTCGGCTCTTCAAGGTTCCTCAACAACATTTGTTTTTCACTCACACCTCCAGGGCAGTAGGACAGGTGGAGGTGCGCCAAGATTGCAAACACCGAGAGGCGTTTTGTTGCGACCAGTTCATCACGCTGGCCTTCAGGAATCGCTTTGAGCAGCAAGGTGGCCATCCTCCTTTCCAACTTCGTCCACTTCGGGATATTCAAAGAAGCTGGGGCGACGGGCTCATGCTGAACACGATCTAGGGGTGGCATAGCTTGATGATCTTGGTACCATCGCTCAACTTCAAGCATCATCTTTTCCCACCACAAATCCGACGTAGCCGTGAGATCGGCTACAACTGGTTGTACAAGTAGAAGCCAATCTCCAAGCTGGAGCTGTGAGGTGCTGCCTTGGATGCTCCCCAAAGCCGGGAGCTCTGCAACTTGTCTCACCACTTCGACACCTTTGATGGTGCCTTGACTTTCATGCCCCTCAGAAATCTGACGCTGAAGGGCCTTCATGCTTTCAACGAGCAATGCCATGACCTCCATTTGCTGGATCTCTGGCGAAGGTTTGGCTCCCCCCATTGTAGGCTTTTGGGCGGTCGATCTTGGATCCTCCTTGAACCCCTTTCCATACGAAGGACTTCTTCCTTTTCGCGGTGGGTCTTTGGATTGAGATCTCGACCCCTTTCCATACCTAGCTGGGTAGGTAGACCATGGAGTGCGTCCTCTGCCACCCAACATTTCCAAGACGCTGGGAGCTTCGGGCTTCGCTTCTTCAGGAGTGTTGAACGTCGATGAACTTCGAGGTGCATGACCTTCCTCCTTATCCTTTTTCTTTTTCTTATCTTCCTCTTGTTTTCTCCTTTCAGCATCCTCCAACCTCCACTCATAGAGCTCTTGTTGAAGGCGATCGTTTTCACGTTGTTGATCCTGACATAGGCTTGTCAGCTTCTTCATATCTTGTGAGATCTGCCATCTCCACATGATCTCCTCTTCTTGTTCTTCTTGAAGGCGGCTTCGACGGCGGCCTTGAGCTCCTTCAGAATCCTCATCATCACATCGTCTGAGCTCTTCACTTTCATCCTCCTCATAGCCTCCTGGAGCCCTTTTCTTTCCTCCAAACCTTTCTTCCTCTTCTTGAAGGAATGCAGGTCGTTGAAGGAGCTCCGCTTGCTCTTCAGAGGACGACGGAGGCGGTGGCTTTCCAAACACCTGAGGTGCCAGACGGGCGGCAGCTCTCGACTCTTTCAACTGCTCCTTCGTGAACAGCGGTGCCATTTGCTGCTGCAAAGGAACCAGGGGTGCCAAAGTCACCGGCCGACCTTTTGGATGCTCAGTCGAACCTTTTGCACTGGGCTTGGAACCACCACTACGAAACACTTCCATCTCCGTAGTAGGCCCAGTTGCGGAACCCGGTGGTCCTGTTGTAGACCTTGTGGGTGTCATCAAACCCTTTTCTTCCTTTTCATCTTTTTCCACCCCTTCTCTTTCCTTCACCTTTCCAGCCTCCTCTGCAGAGGCTCTTGCAGCATCCTCTTCTGGCGGAGGAAGAGCCAGCGAAGGGCCATGCTCCATCGATCGGCGGCGGCGAAGCATGCACGAGCTCGAGGGTGGTGCAGAAGTAGCTTGTTTTGGGCTCATAACCTGTTGATACCCTTCTGCGGACATGACCGAAAACACACGTTCCCAAACCAAATGCACAAAACAGATCCGCTGTTCTTTTTCAACGCTTCTTTGGTTGGGGTTCCTCCTTCGTGGGAGGTTCTAAAGGCCATCAGGCCCTCACAACAAAAAGGGCTGCGTGATGCAGTCAACCCTCAAGGAAGTGCGTGAACAGTTACTAGTAGCAAGAGGAAGGACGCTAGTAGCGATGCCAGGAGCCCCTAGTAGCGTCCTTGCTCCTGACATTGAATAATTTAAGATTGAGGTCTCAGCCTCGCATTGCGACCTCCATCTGCTTAGCGATCCTCTCGAAGATATCGCTTGCAAGCGTGGACTTGCCCGAAACGCCCTCAACAACGGCCAGGACAGGCCGGCGGTCAACCAGGCCACTTTTCACACTATGACTCACGGGCCCTGTCCCCTGAGAGACCCGTATATCAGAAATTGACAGTGCAAATGACGCAGCCGTTCACACTTTACGCCAAACCCACACATGGATTCACACTCTAGGTGTGGTGTCCTGCAGCATGAACCTCAAAAGTGTCTGACACGGTAGGGTCGTGACTGTTCCTTCTTGAACTTGTGGTGGTGGTCTCAAACTGTACCCGGTACCTGTCAGTCTGCAGGGTACGGAGCAAAAGGTCTGGCCTCACGCGTTTTTTTGGTGAGAGCATCGACAACTGTAAGTGGAAGTATGGGCCCAAATCACCTTGTCCCCGCAGAGTGGAAATGCAACGAAGGTTTCCTGTTGTCCGATGCCCTCAATGACTGACGAATGGCTTGCACCTCAATATGCCAAACCTTTGGTTGGCGATCCTCGCGAGACTGGTTGCGGACACGCAATCACTCATGCTCAACTGGGGCAAGTGTTGCCTGCCGATTGCGGCGCCAACCCTTTCACGTCCACGAGAAGGTCTCAAAGTCGAGTGAGTAGCGTGTACGTCTCTGGGGGGAACGTAGCCTGACAGCAGCAAGCGCTAGCAGCAACTCTACATCAGAGATGCCAAGGGGACCACGCATGGTAGGAACACCACCATCATCCAAAGGATTCGACCCATTGAAATTGACTGTTCCACACCACATGCCCACATATTAGCATCTTCTGAGATGACTCAGCTCAGGTCAGTTGCATAGGTTTGCACAAGGTCTCCAACCAAAGAAGGAACGGCACAATGCCTGTGCGGAGAAATGTGCAGAAGTGTGCAAGGATGTTTTCAACCTGTTCCACGCAGAAGGTTTCATTGGTTTCTTCACTCACCAGGTTCTTCACAACTTGAAATGTTGATGGCTTGGCCCGGATTGGCATCCTCAACAGCTGAAGCCTGAGCACGGTTGGAGGCAACCTACGCGCGCAGATTCTCGCCTTGATTTCGGAAGTGGCCTTTCTGCAACCAGGCCTTGGTATCTTGCTGGCGTTGATGAACTTGATGAAGGCCCTGCAGTGCTTTCGCAATGGCCTGAGCATGCGCTGTGCCGAAGACACCGAAGCATCAGCGATTCCTTTTTCTTCGGACTCGCTTTGCTGCTGATATGAGGCCATGAGCACAGTGGACATTCCAAGATCGTTGTTGGGCTCGATGGCATCAGCATCTGACGAGTCTGACATGAACACATGCCAGAGGCCTTTGCTTTTGTTGACCCAATCAAAGAGGTTCAGGGGTTTCCTCACCCTGTCGAGGAAATGTTGAGTTTTTGATTCTGGCAATCGGCAATCGCGGCTTGGCGCGCAGAGTGGCCGTGATCTACACACTTGGTCAGTCTCAGTGTCAAAGGTGTAGTTGGACCGGTGAGGGTCCGGAGCGCAAGCTCCGCTACCAGTCTTTTGGTTGCACGAGGCAGTCCGCCAGGCAACTTTTCACCATTCCAAACGTTGCAAGCATCGACTTGCCCAGGCGTGTTCCACCGACAATGGCCAGGACAGGCCGGCGGAACCGCGGAGATCCATCATGGAGGGAAATGAGTTCCTCGACAACCTCAAAAGCCTTCATTGGTCGCCTGACACCAACCAATGCAGAGGCGTCGCGAGCGACGGCCTCTTCTAGCGCTGCTTCCTGCTCGAACCGCTCTGCGGCCTTGCACTCCTGCAAGCGTTTGGCAAAAGCCCACGGTCACTTTGGCTGCCCAAGCCAGGTAGGTGCCACGCGGGAGCTTGCCAGCTTTTAAGAGGTTGTCCAACCACCAGCCCTCCACGGCGTATGCCTCGAATGGCCGGTCCTCAACGACCCCGTATGACCCCGTCTTGTCGACGACAACGTGGAAGTGGCCACGCCGCACTGCACTTGCATAATGTCGACATAGGATTTATCAACCCCGCCTTCAAGGTCAACAAGGTTAACGTTTTGAGATTGGAGGTATTGGAGACCGGATCCCCCGAATAAAGATGATGACCCGATGATGGATGATGAGCTGATGACCTGGACCTGATGATGGATGACGGTGTGAACCATGAGAGCTTGAACCATGGGAACCATGAAAGCTCTGAGTAATTGGCACAGAGATGAGCAGGATTGGTCCAGTGGAACTTATGGGGTAGGATGTGAATCCACGGACGCTGGTGCGCTGGTTCCGTATGAGCCTGAAAATGAGGATAGGATCCGCCAGGGGCATGAGCATCATGAGCCATGAGCGATTCTAATGAGCCGTTTCACTTTTGATGGGTCTCCACAAAGAATGTGGATGGAATAGTTTTTTGGGAAGACATGGCCAGGCTGATGGGCAAGGGTAGAGTGGGATCCACATGAGCATGCTGATGTGCAATGTTCTTATTGTTCTCATTTGAGATGGGTTATAGGAGCTGAGAAGGTTTGCGTGCCCGCGTGAGAACTGATCAGGCTTGCCCTGAGTTTTCATGCGGGGATTCCGCGTATTGGGGCATTCAGCATTGGAATGATTTGGTGTCGGCTATGGCCATGGAGCCGATCATCATCCGTGGTGGTGTATGAGATAAAGGGCGTGAGGTTATTGAGGTCATTCTGAGGAAACAGTTGCGTGACATGAGGAAATAGTTGTATGAGTTCATTGTTTTTAAACAATTGGAGGTTATGCAGACCTTGGGTCTAATTTACCTTGGGTAGTGACATGGGCAGCCTCATTGAGCTGATGGGCCCCACTGGGGCCAGCGTTTCCTGAATGCTGAATGGAACGTCGCCTTGATACAGCTGGCAGCCTCACTAGAGATTCTTAGATTGCAGAAATGTTTCGTTTTGTTATGCGTTTACTGTATATATATATATGTGTATGTATGTTTTTTGTAAGTTTTGAAGAGTGTGGGTTCATCTGAGGACAGATTGCGCCGACAGAGATTTGCAGATCTCAGAGGATGGGGGCTGGTCAGATTGTTGGTCTGATCAGCTGTGTAAATCTTTTGGTTTTTGAACAAATGACCAAATAAGGCAATTATAAGCAATCGTTGATGTGTTTGAGAACGGTTTGTAGATGTTTTTATAAGCAATGGTTTTTGATCATCACTGCAGCTGAGAATGGGACAATGAGGAGGATTGAGCTGATGCCTCAATGGCTCTTGTATGAGCGTGATGAGGTTTCTGGCTGGCGTGGGAAGCTTTGTATATTTTGCGTGGCAGTTTTCGAATTAGTTCATGGACGGTTCCATCATGAACTAAGGGGCTATTGGTGTCAGCACTGATTTGCGCAGCGTGGCAGATGAGCAAGGCCAAGAAGATCAGTCAGTGTGACTTGACTTGGATTGGAGTTGGGCTGTAGTGATTGGAAGGTAATTGGCAATCAGAATTTGGCAGTGGTTTGTAACAACGTCTGAGGTGTGATCTTTTCAGGGTTCAATGATGGGCATATCAATGAAGAAGATATGAAGATATTTGTCCAAAAACATGCGAGCAGGACGGGAGCAACCTGGATGAGTCAGTGTATGTTTTTGATTTTGTTTGATTGCCTAACATAAGTGAGTACATTGGTTGGGTTGTTTTAGGATTTGCTTGTATGACGCGTCTCAGGACTGGGCTATTCAACCCATTGAAGCCATCAAGCGCTGGGCGGGGGGATTTCTGGATGAGAGCGAGGCCTATGGCGCCCTGGCTGGATAGATAGTGCCAATTTATCAATTAAGCAGCGAAATATTTTTAAATTAGGATTTAGTTGCTATGATATAGTTTTTGTACGAAAGAATACTTCGCTGAGTGGAATGAGGGTTGTTGTGCTGAGGATGGGTCTAGGAGCATCAGGCCATAGGTGAGATCAGCGCTGATGAAATGAAGAAGGTGATGAGACTTGGAATGATTAGTTTGGATGCTGTTTGGTTGCCATGCGTTTGGTTAGTTTTCTATGATTCAGGTATTTTCCATGCGTGCAGCCCATCAGTTACAGTCTATCATCCCTCCAAACATGACTGCTATGATGCATTTGACAGGCGCTGATTTCATTTCAGCCACCAGTTCTAAAGCCAGATTAGGAAATCTGTTGATGAGATCATGGCAGGCTATGCGCCAGTGAGGTGTATCAGACGAGCGTGAAGGTTATTGCGCAATGCCTATGCGAAGCCATGTGTGGGCGTGGTGGTGAGAGGGCTCAGGAGGAGGCGTGGGTTTTTGGCTATGAGGCCAGGGAAGGATGGGGGCATGAAATGGTGTGGTGATCAGCCATGTGCAAAGGATATGCCACTGGGAAGCAACAGGATTCATGAGGGATGGTTGAAGAACAGATTAGGAGAAGAATGGTGTTATTTATCACACCTCCCAACGGGACAAGGTTTCAAAGAGTCAAGGAATTGGCTATTTGGTTGAATGGAAGTATCATTTACACCAGGATTAGCTGACGAGAAGCTACCAGCATGGGTGGATGCCAGCAATTTTCAACTGCGATTGGCCTAAATGAAGGCAGCGTTGACAAGGGAGAGGAATATGGATGATGAGGCAAAGGAGAAAAGACAAAAGCAACATGAGAAGAGGAAGAATCGGAAAGCTGTGAGGGAAGCCGTTGGATGATAAGGAAAAAGTCATCAGAGACCAGGTGTAGGAGAAGAGCAGGCGTGAGGGTGATGGGCGCAATGATACCATCAGCTACCAGGAAGAGATCATCGCAGAAAAGGACAAGAAAAGGGGTAAGAAGACGAGCTGGGTGAAAAGGCAAAGAAACATGCGCAGAAGAACATGAAGAAACCGGCGTTGGGGGTCGTGAGAAGCATGATGAGCCAAGCGCAACCAAGGAGGATGAGAAAGGCAAGGATGAAGCCAATCTCCCAATGCCAGCGCCAGCGAGTGGGTGCCCCAGATGGGAGGGAAGATCAAGGTCGTCAGTGAAAATGGCTGGAAATCAGAACAATGAGCATGGACATAAGGACCTCGTGGCACCATGGGATAAGATATGAAAGGTTGCCAGGAAGCTATTTGCTGAAGAGGGGGGAGCTATATATTTGATCCCATTCCTGTGCCTTGATGTTATGGGGTATGGCTGAGCAGGGATTGGATGGCCATGGGCTTGCTGGCCAGAATTGGATCAGCAAAATGAAGAAGCTGGGTGAGCAATTGGAGATTGAGAGGGGTTGGGGGAGCAGGATGAGAAGGATCAGAAGCAGGGTGAGAAGATGATCCAGGAGAGGGAGAAGACGGCAGCATTGGCTGAGAAGATGAAGGCAGCCAATAAGAAGCTGACCAAGATGCAGGAGGATGCTTGGAAATTTGTGAATGAGGGAAGCGCTTTGAGGGTGGAAGCTTCCACCAGCCCAGTTAAATGCCAACGCCAGGATTGAGTTGGATGGGATTGGGGCATGCAGCAAGTGCAAATATTCCAGTGGGCGTATGGACTGCAATGTGTGGAAATGTCTTCGATGAGAGGGGAGGTGAAGAGGCTGGCGAGGAAGATCCCATATGAGCAAACATTGGCTGCACAGATTGCTGCTGGTAAGGATCAGAATGCTATATATCAAAGAGATGGCATGAGAAAAGGGTGGATCAGAAGATCCGTATCACCATGGACCAGAAGATATTGGATACTAGCCAAGAAGGAAGTCGATAGTAAAGAACTATAGTAGTAAACTAGATTATATCTATTTTACTTTTCTGGGGCAGCTGGGCTTGATTAATAGGGGGAGGTTTCTGCCAAGGATATTTTTGATTAGGGTGGTGCAAATGT
>CAXAMN010022695.1:2291253-2369655 GCA_963970005.1 Durusdinium trenchii | reverse complement strand
CAGAACTCCTAGAGACCCATCTCGCAGGTTTCTGAACACATCCCCCCCAGACTCCAGACGCAAGAAACAGTTGAGGCGTGGTTCAAACTCTTCGAGGACCAACGCATTCCATGGGTTCGCTTCTTTCTGGAACCAGCGCCCAAGTTGCAAGGGCCACAAGGGCCACGAGAAGGGGGGAGGGCAGACCTGCAGGAATTGTTTTGACGCAAAAGCGGAAGGACATCTGAAACGCAAGGGGAGTGTGATTTAACATGTAAAGGCAACCGTCTAAAGATCATTGCTGCTAAGAATCTAGGCATGAAACCTGCTTAAACGTGACGCTGGTTGGACTTGTGCCGTAACCCCACCTTGGAGAGTTGCATTCCAAGTTGCCGGTGGACGGATCGCCATGGTGCAGTATTGTTCTGCGTTGCCTGGTCCTTCAGGTCATCAAGACCATCAACTTTGCCAAAGAACGGCTTGGCTATGAGTCTCGGCGAGCCAAACACAACGCTCAACCCAACCACGAAAACCCCGAAGACCGCACCAGTGCTAGGGTGAAACCGAAATGAGTTTGATGAGTGCCGTGTTCTCCACGTGACAGTGCAATAGTGGCTGCATTTTCGAAGACCAGTTGGAAACAGACACAAATGAACATAATATATACTTCTTTTACATGTTGCACAGAATCCATTGGCTATGACATGAATCCTAGCAGTTTGTGATGATGCGTGAATTGTGTGCATTGCTTCCAGCTTGCAACGGGAATTTGCAAATGGCACAGGTCACAAGAGTATTTGTAGAGCTCCAAGTACCTCCGCTGCCTACCTTCAGATCGGTGGTGGTTGGATATGTAGGAATGCCGGCGAAGTTGTATCTACGAACTCAACCTTGTGATCCCTTGAACAAAAACAGTGAGAGCGCTGTCACATGAGTTGGGAACATGTCTTCTCTTCACGGAGACTGGACTTCCGTAGGGAAGAATCTGGTGTGATTAGAGTGACTTCGGGGGCTTTAAACCTTCTGTGGAGCGTCTTCCGGTCAAGCCCGAGGAGCGGGTCATTCTGGCCGGGCTCTCGGGTGGTGGATGGACCACCACACTGGTCGCGGCGCTGGACCCGCGCATCGTGGCATGGCAACAAAGGGTGTCGAAAGGGGTTAAGGACGGGTTTAGGATGGGTTTCAGGTTCATGAAGGTTTCTTTTATTTTCTTTTGGGGGGGCGCTGTGTGTCGTGCTGTGTCACTGTCGTGCTGTGGGTAAGCCTCACAGGTCCCGTTCAGGACCCATGCGACCGAGCCGAAGAAATCGGGGTCCATCCGGAGGGGTCCCACTTCTTCGGGTTCATTTCGGCTGTCCGACTTCTTTGCTTGAAGTGAAACAGATGGCAACAAGTTCGGCATAGTTCGGGCATTTACTTTGGACCAGTTTTCAGTGGTTGAAAGAGAGAGAGAGAGAGAGAGAGACACAAAATTCAACTGCAAAATTGAAGAAATCACAGAACAATCTTGGATCCTCTCAGGTTTTGTGAGGTTGAAGGCCGTGAGTGTGCTGGCTACGTGTGGCCTTACATCTTGCAAAAGGATACTGTAGATCACTTCTGTTTCACCTGAGGAGCTGTCCATTCCCATGGCTGGTAGCATCCCTTGTGACTTTCGGCCGCCTGGCTTTCTGGAGGTTGGGTACTCCACTTGAACAGAAAGACTCGATGAAGAGCTTGCAAGAGTGGTCCTTTGATTCAATTGTTCTCCAAGAGTGTTGGCAGAAATGACACCCCTGGCACAGGCATTGCGGAAGGCCCTGCGTAGGTATATTTGGACAGCACGCAAGCTTTCAGTGCAGGCACGCCTCATTTCTGGGTCCTGTGCACGCGCGCGTGAACACGCCCCCGAGAACAACAACATAGGTTTTCTTGGGCGTGCGCCCACGCGCGGGACGTCGACATAAAACGACTACAATGTGCAGACCCTTTGACGCTGCTAAAAGTGTGTAGGTTGCAGTGTTGAACGCATGAATGCTGGTATTTGCAGGCTTCGGATGCTCACAAAAGTGCTCAAATAGATCTAAGTAGCCGCATTTCGAGGCTCTTTGGCCATGCTGAGCGCTGATATGCTGTTTTGAGTCTATGGCCAGAAGCTTACAGTATAAATAGCAATGTTCTTTTGTTTTTGCCTTGTGCTTGCTCCTGCAACGCTGGTCTTTAGAAGCACGCTGGAAGGGTGCCTGTGACATGGACAAGGGGGGAGTCGAGACTGAGGCCATACCGGACAGAAATGTATTTTGGAGAAAGTAATAAACCCAAGAAACATCTCCAACAGCTGGGCATGATTCCGCCTGTTCGGCACTGGTAAAATTTTGTCAATGGAAGTGCAGCGATAGGTATACAATATGTACAGACAGTATACATTGTGTGATGACCGCCAACTATTTGGCTCAAGTGCCCCTATTGGAGGAAAAAGGCCGCATGTCCTTTTGATTCTGAATGGAGCATAGGATAGCTTTGTAAACCTTCCCGGTTACAAGGTTAATATCCACTCGCAGGTTATCAGCCGTAGCCGCCCTGAGGTTACGAGCTTGAAAGAGACCCAAAGTGAAGATTGTCGACATTTGACCTGCAAAGTCTAGTTCCGGATGAAAGAGCAGTGAACAGTTTTCCTTCACTGCACCTGGAGGAGCTATGTCTCAATCATCGCCAGGATCATTGACTGGTGCGAGTTCAGCAGATGCTACAGTAATGACCATTCCGACAGGATCACAAGTATCAGGTGAAGGCAGAGTCGCTTCACTGGAGACGACGATCCGATGCAAGAACAGGCAACGCAAAGAGGACACTGAAGAGATTTACAAGATCAACATCGCCAAGAACGAATATGGATAGATCGCCAAAGAGGAGCATTGAAAGAGTTGAGATCGAAGACGCGAAAGGCATTGAGGAAAGAGAGATTCAACTCGTTGAGGAACTACGATCAGCCAGAGTTTCATACCAATACCTGAATGACAAGTACAGTTGCCTACATGCTGGATATGCAAGATTATTTTCTGGACCTCAGGAAGAATTTTCGCAGTTGACAAGATGCAACGAATCCATGCACGATCACCTACAAGAGATGATGCAAGAAGACGAATGAGCAACTATCAGAATTGAAGAACTGGAACGGAAGCTCCGACTCGCTGAATCAATGGCAGGTCACTTATATATGAAGTATCGAGAACTTGCCCAAGAAAGTCATGAGGAACACGTGAGATCCAAGATGGGGGATATGACCCATGAAATGCAAGGCGCCCTTCGGTACATCCAAGAGCAAAATCAGAATTATGACGCCGCCAATCGACGCGCTCACAGCCTACGTGAAGAGAATCAAGCAATCATTGATGTTGCGAATGGCCTTCAGATAAGGATGTTGGAGCTGCAAGATGAGAGCAACAACATGTTGGAGGTAGCTCAGAAGGAAAGAGCAAGACAATGGAATAGCAAGGTGCATCAGATACAACTAGCTGACTAGATAGCTGAGACCACAGGTCATCAGTATCAAGAGCAAAAAAATGGTCGAGCGTCTCCGTGGACAGCTAGCCATCATCAAAGGATCAGAACTCAGCACAGCTGCAGAGATGAATTCGCGTGCCTTCGAACAAAAGACTGAAATCCACGCGTACAAGTTGGAGATCACAGAAAGGGCAACAGTTTCAGTATGAAGCAAGAGTAGTGGCCGAAGCCATGAGCACACTTGAAGAAACAGCACGTGGCATTCAACAACAAGCAAAAGAAGAGCAACAACAGTTGAAAGAGGCCAACCTTGCACTCAACAGAGCATTGAAACGAGAGAATCTTTTGAAGACTCCCGGCCTTGATGGACGAGAAGGAGCAAGGATCAAACAGAAGATACAAGAACTCGAAGGGGAACTTCAGGAGAACGATAGGGAGTTACCATCGGAGCGTGCACGGATGAAGGCAAAACTTTGCCATGAACAAGCACATACCGAACGTGGTCGAGATTTCAGTCATGACTGGGTTGCCAACCCGCAGACCCGATGACGGAGAAAGTTCATGCTTGAAAGAAGATACTAAGTACTTCTCACAGATTGAGGAGTAGCCGAGACGAGATGTATGAATGGTATGAAGAAGCCTTCGAGAGTTATGCCGAAGAATGTGAGGAAGTACGAGAACGAGAAGCTTTGAACGCAGAACTAAGGAGCATGTTGTCTGAAGCAACAGCAGCGTCCTCATCCTCACCCATGCTCGCAACTACCAGAAAAGTCTCCAGAAAAGAAGAACACAAGGTGAATGTACCTCCATGGCCTAAGGTCAATGATCTGGGGTTATGGAAAGCCAATCTGATTCCGACTGAGGTATGGGATGATCCCGAGAGGTTTCCAGAAGACATACTTACTCAAGTTCTTTACACCATGCAGAGCCGTTCAGTCCACAACAGCTAGCAAGTGCGATGAGGAACACTCTAGATACGAAGATCAAAGTGAGGAAAATCCAAGGGGTTAACTCCACTGCGCAGACTGGCGACCCATTGGTCTATGTCACCAGAGACACCAACCTCTTTGATGTGATGAATGACTATGGTCATCGCTTGCCGACAGGTGTGGGGCCCTATCGCACAATGGGTGTGAAGGAATTGGCCGGAAAGTTGCAAGATAGCCCGATATGGCACCGCCTATCTCGGATTCAACTTGAGGTTCCACAATTCGAATCACCCGGACTCACTCATGAGTGTTGTCGATTTTGTGCAAAGCATTGTGGATGACAAGAAGAATATGCGGATTGGAGAGGCAGCAGCAGTGAACAGTATGCAGTACTACACTTCCTCATGAAGTGCTTCAAGGATCTTGATTTGGCACGAACAGAGTGGGCTACCAGATCACCATACAGTGGTCAAATGGTTGAACTATTCCGGAACCTTCGTGATTGGTTTCCTGAGATCCCACCTGATCTATGGACGATCGGATACAATGTTAGCGTTGCAGAGCCGGGACTTCAGCGTGGCATTGAACAACTGATGACATACATGACATAAAGCTGATTCCCAAATGTAGTTCTTCTCCTCCTCAATGGTGCACATCATATTCAGCTCGCACCAATAGTTGAAATTGCAATTCATGCAAATCTTGATGATCTTCTATGCGACACTTTCGGCAAAGGTATGGCAATGAAACAGTAGCTTCGTTGTTTCGGTCAAGGTTTCGATTGCCTCGCATCCAATAGTCCGCTACATCAACCTCAGGCTCCGGATCCTTCATGATGAAATGGATGTCTTTCCACGCTGAATCTGACTTGAAGATTCCACCGATGACCTCAGCATCATCCGCTGCGGGCCCTGAATATACCTTTGGCGTATCAATATTGTACTTGTCATGTTCCGCTGCAGAGGGGGATCCATAAGTGTCGTCTTCTGCAATGCGATTCAAGGCGGTGACATGCTTGGGATCCATTGCGCACATAGAAGCAACAATCTTTCTCGACATAGTTGTCTTTCAATGACAGCCCAAATGCAATTCTTGGCAGATCCTGTCACAGCAGGCGATCCCGGGGGTCCAGCGATTGACCACAAAGCTTTCCACACCCGAGCTTTGACAGTAGCAATGACATTGGTCCTCCTTGACTGAAGAGCTAGATCAATGAGAACGGATTTGCTGTCAATTCCCCCACTACCAAAGAATTTGCTTGCCATCTGAACGCTCAACATGATGGGAGAGCTCAGGTGGTTCGCTATCTTACCCAAAAAGTTCTGTGTGAACTGCTTGAACGAAGGTTCCGTCAGCTTCGTGCTTCCATGATTCGGATACGTGCATCTCGCGCGCAACCAGATGTGAACGGTGGTACCGCCAACATCAGATTCTTGGCTGGACACGAAGTCATGCACTTCACTCAGGGTCCTGAGGATATCTTCATGTGAATTGCCTTCGACCTAGTAGGTTCTGCAGCACTGCAAAGATACCTCGTTCTGGAGACCTAAAGCCATTGTTGTAGTCCTCTTTGAGCTGGTGGCTTTGGTAGTGTAACTAAGTCGATGACAAAGATCAAAGAACTGTTTCCTCCGCTTCTGATCTGTCCGCTCAACTCGTCATGGTCGAAGATGCCTGTCTCTCCTACTATCTTGACCTTGCTGCTGTCATCAATGAGGCACCCTATCTTGGATTGCAATGCCCTGATGCTAGCTCCTGCCGCGACCGGTTGTGGAACTGGGTCCAATGGGATCTCGAATTCGGATGTCATTTTTTGCATATAGCTTCGTCCAAAACTCGTCACCTTCAATGAGCTTTGTCTTCAGGTAGTTGTCGGTGACAGGTTGTAGATTGAATCTTGAGTCGACACTTCCCCCCCATTGCCACACTTACATGATATGCCACGCGTTGAACATAGAGCTTCCAAGATCTGCCGTTGACTTTCGTTCTCGGTCCCGCAATAGGAGCTGGCATGTGCAAACATGAGCCCCTGCTATCTGCCCAAAGAACAAACTTGATCTCATGGTTGCCATAATCCTTACCGAAGATCTCGACAGTCTTGGTTCCCTCCGGCGGCGCCGTGGTATACCAGTCTGGTTCTTCAATGACAATGATAGATGATTCGGTAGGAGGTGATTTTGGCATGGGCTTGGCCTTCGGCGCTTGTTCTCCCACGGCAGCTTCGTCCTCGGGATCTCCTCCTTCGTGCTGAGATGGATCTCCTCCTCCTTGTCTATCTCAGCGGGCTTTCTCTCACCACCATAGGCTCTTGATCCTTTGAAGCTGTTGAACATGTCTACCCATACCATAGGCTCTTGATCCTTTGAAGCTGTTGAACATGTCTACCCATTTGGGCAACGGGATAGGAAGCTCATCAAGCTGAGGTGGTCGGTTGGTTTCTGAATCCTGGAATGAATGTCAAAAAGATCTTCTCCTTCTTGATTCCTGGGTTCTCGATCCCTGCAGCGGAGAGTTGTCGTTCAGCAAGGAATTTGAACACCTACTGCAAAGAAGAACGCGGAGGAGTGCTCGTCGTTCACCGAGACTTTGGTCAAAGATCTGGAGAGTATGGATTTAGAGCCCATATGGATTATGGCAATGTAGCATATCATGACTACGTGCAGTATCTTCTGACAACTGAGGAATATCAGGCCATCTTCATGCGCGACCACAAAGACAAGCTGACGAATTCTGAGCTCGCTGGAGACATCGTCGAATTCTGGCTGGGTACTTTCGAACTCGCAAGCGTCTGTCAGCGCGACCTCTTCAAGGAGTGGAAGCATATCGATGACTGCAGACGAGGGATCGAACTATCATTTCTTTCATTCTATGCAGCCAGTCGGAGGAACATGAATGACAACACTAAGAGGAACAAATCTCCGTGCAGCTATCCAACAGTTTGAAGAGAGGGATGCAATGAACGCCATGACGACGAGGTACCAGAAGCCAGCAACCTTCAGCAGGATGAAACCTTTAGAGGCACCGCCTTTCGAAGGCAAGCAATCGCAAGACACAGAGGAGAAGACGTGTCAATGAAGAAGGAGGAGGATGTGCAAATGGAAGGTGAAGAGGAGCAGCCGTCCACGGCCGAGCCCAAACCATCTGACGTACAGCCTATGACTCCAGAAGTACATCCTATGGACTACAAAGTGTCACCAATGGCGACATCAATAAATCCACCACATTCAGGACCCTATTCGACCGAAGAGAATGAGCCTGGATCTTCATCATGGAAGCAGACGCTTGACAATATCAAGAGGATGAAGAAGAGAGCCCAAGGAAAGCCAATATGCTTATGTTGTGGATCGAATGAGCGCTCAATGGAGAAATGTGACAATGACAACTTCGCTGCAGCGATGGGGGCGATTGTCGCAGCTTTTGACCATATAGAAGGGATCCTATCGAGATCATCAAGAGAGATCGAGCTGAACGAAAAGAGAAAAGAGCAAGAACCTCAAAAGATGATGTTGATGATGACGAAGATGTTGAGGTGGGAGCCTATGACCTGCCAGAAGAAACACCATGTCTAGGCGAAGAGTCACCGACTCCTGCTGCAAAGCAATCTCAATCACAGTCATTGAAAGGAGCGAAGAATGAGTATGAGAAGGCCGTCGCGTACATGAAGCGTTCACTTGGCAATGCTACAATCTACACGACGTTCAGTATCCCTGTGGATCTAAGGGCATTTGCTGATGAACAAGAAGGAGGACCCTTCAAGCTCATGAATCGCAATGTGGACGTGTCTGGGCCACATGAGAAACGTGGACTAGATGAAATCCTGATTAGAGCTCAGACAGCCGGCAGCAAGTTGCCAAAAAGTCGCAGAGTTGAAGGACGACCCAGCGGCAACGTCGAGGTCATCCCACAAACCGGTACCACCCTTTGTGTCGAACAATGGAACGGAGAAAAGGGAAGAACGAGATCAGGTTTTGCGCAACCGCCCACCTTCAAGATGAGGAGCTACATCGACAAGGACACAGATGAATACGCCGCGGTAGATGCTATCAGCAGGAAACTCAACAAGATCCTGAGGCATCAAGCCGGGAAAGAGACTGTAGTCTCACAGTCTGGGCGTGTGCATGAAAGTCTTCCATGCAATGAGGGAGGATGGGTGAACGTACAAGACGTGCTCATGTATGGCCATATCTTCAATGATAACAACGGCAACCAGATACGAGATGCAAAGAAGCAAGGATACCTGACGGAAATGCTGATGACACGATACTACCGATGTTGTCAAGCCATGTGGTTTTCGAGGAAGCTTCAGAACCGTGTCAGATTCCAAACTGCCCCAGTCCGCATTTCCCCTGGTGACGCTATGAAAGAGGAACAAAGAGAGTATTGGAAAAGCAACTTCAAAGTCCGGAACGATGCGTACTACTTTAGGGGGCATGAACTCTGTCTGTTTCCAGTGGCAATGAGAGCAGTGTCCTCGCGCAATCCCTCTTCCCAGCAAACGGAGATAAGCGAGAACGATGTCACTCTGTATCCACATCTCACATCGCGTGACATCACTGACCCTATTGCTATCAGCCCGGGAGGAAGCTTTCATGTGAAATCGATCGGAAGGGTTTCGTCCAAGAATGAAACTTGGTATCTTGCCCAGTGGAACAGAAGAGGAACTTCTTGCTTCAATCGCTTTGCGCCGTGGGACAATCGAGCGCGAGACGTTTTGAGATCAAGAATCCCCACCATTGACATTCCAGTTGTTCTGTATTTACCTGTTGCTACTTTGAAGAGCCTCGGTGCACGCCTTGCCGAGAGTTCCTATGTCATCATGTTCAAAGAGATCGCGTGGGATCGCGTCAAAGGAGCATGGTACCAAGATCCAACAGACAACGAATGGAAGAGGATGTTGGCAAGAGGGGTTACCAACCACCTCATCACCGCCGCTACCCATCAAAACAAGATTGCCACAAAGGACCAAATCATTGAGAAGGCGAAAGAAGTCATTGCGGGAGGCACGAAGAAAGATGAGAACGCCTGGAAGCTAGATGATATCATCAACTCCAAGGATTTCAACGACATGAAGAAGCCATGGAACTTGCGAAGGTTTTCGAACCGTTGATGGCAACATCCTCTGTCCTGTTTGCGTGAATATGATACCAAATACTCTCACTATCTGTCTTCTCTGTCATGGACGATTCATGAGTTGCGGTATGAGAAATACAGTAGCCACGACGACGATCATCGAGATTGACGAGGAGACCAAGGTCAAGAAGGACGTGTAAATGGAGCAACCCAAAGACCTTGACAAAGAACATCAAGACATGATAGACGAGGTGATGATGAACGCAACCAAGGATGTTGTGCAATCTGAGGTCACTGACAACGAAGAAGACGAGGAAGTCAGCTTTGGAATTTGATAAGATCATGGCCCAACCAGCAGCTCGGAAGAGTGATCACCAAGCAGAAGTCGATAGAGACTCTCTGGCGCCAGTGATTGAAGAAGAGCTAGATGAAATGGATGCCCTTATCAAAAGTACAACTGAACATCCGACGTCGTCAGAGAAAGTGACCGAAGATGTTGAAATCGAGCACGCTGAGCAAGCACATGAACGAGGCCAAGTTGACGATGAAGATTATGACGCGTTCTTTCGATCCAGACATCGGCTTGCCAAATCAAGAATTGCCCAACTGGTGCAGATTTCCAGAACCAGTTCGATTTGACTTGCAAGACGAAGCAGGATGTCAAGACGGAGGCAAAGGCTCATCCGGCCTGATGGACAGATACATTGTGCGTTGCGTGACACAACTCATTGCGCCGCTGCACAAATCATATCACTTACTGAGCATAGTTGACTTCAAGACCCTTTTCAGGAGAAAGGGGCTTGATGTGATGGCCCAGATCCCTTTCAGCGGACTAGATGACGACGGTATGCCTTTGGATCCCACGGATGAGCAGATGCAGACCTTTGCGACTCATCGCAGTAACACAATCGAAGAGGCGTGGCATCGCTTCCGAGGAGAACGCACCATTGGTAGATTCGCTTTGCAAGCAATCGCTTTTGGCTATACGCCAGAATCGAGCATAATGTGAAGGATGATCAGGAAATGCATGAACGCCATCTACAATGATGTCGCGACATTTTCTTAGTTCAGGGAAGACTTGACTGACAGTGCGACTCACAAACGCATCAACACCGTTGACATTGTGTATTCAAGGCCCGAGAAGAGATGGGACCGATCGATTCTACTGGCGCTGGATCAATCCAATCCAAGATCAAGTTTCCGCCTAAGGCACGAGAGGTTTTGTTAGAGATGACCAGACACACACGCACGTGCGAGCTTTCAAACGTTGGAACGGCATGTTGGAATTGGAGCAAGTCAGGCGGTTAATGGACAAGTATGATAATGCAGCGAATGTTACCAACATTCAATCCACAGAAAGGCCGCCACAGCCGAGCGTTGCGCCCGAGATCGAACGTCCACCGTCCACCGTGATCCGAGGCAGCACCATCAAGCCACCAGAGGAAAGGAGAACGCCAACGTCAAGCAGGGTGGCGAGGGTAAGATCTATGGCCCCAAGGGCTACCAACCTTTTTTGGGGGTGCGCAAATGGATACGCCCAAAATTGGCAGCCACCAGCTATGAACATGAACGCATATGATGCAACATTCCGAGAAGGGCAGTGGACCAACCCGAGACAGAGGAGAGACCCTGGACATTGGGAAGGCTACGATGACCGGGATGATGCAGATGAGAATGACTACGAGGAAGATACCGGACATTGAGACAAGTTTAAATTACCAAGTATGAACCCCTGTCAGTCGTAAGAGTATCATCAGATGAACGTTTTATAGTTGGGAAAGTCACCACAGCTTCGGACTACCTCATGACGAAGATCTACTGAGAGTTTTCTGAGCGTGGCCAATTCGACTATCGTTCTCAAATTCAGATGCGCAGCCAATAGGTCTATTCACACATTTATATGTAGAAAGTCCGCTTAGTTCCGTTAGTGTTGCGTAGTACAGAGTCCATTTTGGCCTCACGGCATCAATTCGATAACCTGACGCACAGCACACTTACCCTTGATTTTGCCATCTGTATCCAAAGCTGAAAGCATGGGATACATGGGGGGGTGTCAATGGAAGTGCAGCGATAGGCCAGGTATAAAATATATACAGACAGTATACATCGTGTGATGACCGCCAACTATTTGGCTCAAGTGCCCCTATTGGAGGAAAAAGGCCGCGTGTCCTTTTGATTGTGAATGGAGCATAGGGCAGCTTTGTAAACCTTCCCGGTTACAAGGATAATATCCACTCGCAAATTTCAAGTTCACTGAAACATGTGAACCTCTTCAACGTGCCGTGCAAGCATGACAGCAGTGCAATATGTCGGCGTCTCAGCGTAGCACATGTGTCTACCGCCGCAACAAGCAAGAGCTAGCAAACCTGCTCCGGAGTGCGCTTGGGAGCCTCCTGACATGTCAGCACGACAGCAAGATCTGACTTTCGCATCCCACCGTGATCACATGTCAGCATGCTAGAATGACAACATGTTGTGTTTGCACATCCGCAGAACAGCATTATACAGAACACGCCAACATGACACCATGTCGGCATATCAGCCTGACAACATCTCTGCAATGTGATGCATGCCAACTGCGCCATATGGCAATGTGATGCAAAGTTCCTTCTTCATAACTTGGGGAAACTCCGGAACCCCGCGGCTGATGACCCGCCTCCGAATTCGGGACCCGCCTGAAAAGAGATCAAGGTATTTTCGATCATGTTTCTTTAGTTTTCCGGCCCATAGCGAAAAGGAATCGAAAAGGAACATTGTTTTTTTAACTAATTATTGGTTTCTCAACGACGAACATATGCATCTTACGGAAGTCATGCGGAAGGCGCAGAGTAAGGCAACAGGCAATAGACCTCTGGGTTGGTCTGCGTCGATGTTGTGGGAGGACTTGTTTCTCATCTACTGATCCATGGACAGGTGGGGAGACGACCCAACAGTGAAGCTATGCTTGTAGAGCTTTCGCGACAGCTGAGTCGTGGAGCTTGTGCGACAGCGGGTGGTGACACCGTGAGGTAAACTCAAACCATTCTGTTCGTCTCAGTGGTCCTGTTGACGGCAAATCCTGTAATTCGCAGGGATGGTCGGTGGTTTCAAGGCCTTCCCAATGACCCATATTTGTCACGGCTGGAAGCACCATAAACAGCTAGGAAGTACCCCTGAGCTCTGGATTTCTGGTCGGTGTGGTCATCAAATACGAGAATTTGCAGGCACCAAAGACAACTTGGACCGTCAATTGGCCTGCCTGAGGCTTACGAGCAAAGATTTCGAGCAGTTCTGCAACCTTCACTGGACTGGCATTGGTGGCTAGGCAGCGATCAGGAAGGCAGTAGATCAAGCTTGAGATAGGGGCAAATAGGAGATGGAAAACAGTATTCAAGTCTTTCCAGATCACAAAACACAAGCTGTCTAGATCCCTTTGTTCTAAAGACATACCAAGAACAAGGCTCTTATGTTTGTGTGTGTTTGTATGTGTGTGAGAATTAAGGTGGTGTTTTCAATTTTTTCTGTAGGGTTGACCATGCCCAACCATCGCTACTGTGGGAACATGCCCACTCATTGCACCCCAGAAAAGCCATGTAGCTTAAACCCTGAACTCAATTCTCAAAGCTGCCACTTTGTCCTAAACCCATGCCATGCACGACAGCTTCCGCTGCATTAAGCCACGCCAACAAAACCTTCTCGAAAAAGAACGGTCCGGGAAGGATGAAAACGCTGCGCCGCTGCGCCGCTGCGCTGACCTGGTTCACCTGTGGTTACCCTCCTTATTTTGGAGCCACCGCCACTCAGACCCACTCGTCCCCCCCGCGTCCTCTCGCCAGCGTCGAGGCAATTACACGGCCTTGTATGTCCTCGCAGCGTTGGAGCCGCACCGGACGAGCGCCGTGGACCGGAGGTTTCATCTCGGTGATTTTAGGCCAGAAAAGGATTCCAAAACAACACATGTTTGGCCTATTCCGAACTTCCTGTGTGAATGACTTTGGGAATCAGTGGATGTGTTGGGAAGAAACGTACCATGGACCCTGCGACGGGTCGACGAAACCGCCACCAAACCACAATCTCAGTCCCGGTAGTTGGAGCCAAAAGAGTTTGGGGCCCGGGGTGTGTCTCGGACTTGCGAGCGATTTCGATGGATTAAGAGGCACCGTGCCACTAAATTTGTCCACTGCCCAACAAAGACGAAGTCAAACATGCGGGTCACTGCATTGGTCATGTGGGCTACAGGCTATACAAAACGGAAGTGTCCTTGGACAGGGTTCCTTCTTTCCAAAGGCTCTAAACATCAAGAGGAACACTTTCTTTCGACCGATAGAGGCTTCCCTTTTTTAAAGACGGCTCAATCTGAGGATGTCTTTTTAAAGGAAGGTTCATTCTTAACATCTGTGGACTCAAAGAAACTCCTTCTGACACAAAAGGGTTACGCTGGAAATCAAGAGGATTTTGCTCAAACAACAGACGCGTTTCTGTGGACTTCCTTTGATGAAATGAACACGTGTTCTTCTGAGACAAGAGGATTTACTATGGCTGTCCTCTCATCCAACTCCATGTTGATTCCACTCATCCACAACTAAGATTGATATAGCTTCGTCCTGCAGTTTCCAGATATGAACTCCAACTTCTGCGAGGTCTTCAACTCCTCCACGAAGCAGATCCGTGCTGCTTCCACGGCTGTGGAAGACACCGTCGGATCCAGGAGCACCGCCGGATCCAGGGCACCAGCCATGGGCAACAGCGCTGGTGGGGTGGATCTATGCCACCGAAATTGGCAGGTGAACATGGTGGAATGTTTAACCCCCATTCCAAGATCAAAAGAAATGAAGGCATTAAACCAGGTGGTTACGCGCTTTAGAAGCTCACGTGCTTTTCTTGAAGGGCAAAGGGTTTCACGCTGCAGTCGAACAAAGAAGCATGGTTGGTTGTTTGACATGGTGCCCTGGAAGTGGCCCTCTTGATTTCTTCTTGAAACCAGTTCTTTAGGGCTGACAATTATCCAGCTCAATTCTGTATGCCGCGGATTCTTGCGAACCAATCCCAACGGGACGAACCTACTTTTAGCCAACCCCCATTAAACCATCACTTGGGAAGACTGAGCTGTCCGTTTGTCTAGAGGCTTTGGTTCGCAATTGATACTAAAAGCGATGGCCTCCAGCAACAGGAACATAATAGGAATGGCCTCCAACCTAATAGCGATGACCTCCAACCTAGTTTCGGGATATTTATATACTAATCATCCAACAGTCTCTCCCAGGAGTATGGTGACTTCGTTCGTGCGAGAAGTGCTGGACACTTCCGAACCGTGGTGACCGAGGGGAACCTCCACTTGGTCAACCCGTGCCTTCGCCAGATTCCACGTGGCTCTTCATGGAAGAATTTCAAAAGCTCATTCTAGGCATTCCAGATGTCTTTGAAGTGCAACAAACATCAATGTCCTTCAATGGGGAAGCTTGTTTCAACAACCGCTGCTTTCTCTTGTGAAGAATCCACGACACGGTTCGCTTCGCTGAGGCGCGAGAAGATCATCATAGGCACTCTTTTGTACAAGATGGCTCGTGGCCAGGCCAGGGCGCGGCCAGGCGTTTTTCGTTCGAAGCCGAAACCACGTGGCGTCGCGGCGTTTGAGTCCACGTGGATCTGCTGTGGGAGGGTCTCGGTGGAGACTGCAAACCACTGGAAGAGCTGGTGTTGTGGTCTGGTTGGAGGCAAGAAGTGGGGTGGTCTGGTTGCCACGACTGAACGCCAACTGCCAGCAAATCCAGGAGATCAAGACGCTCCGGTGGTCAGTTATGGATCAGGTACTCTCAGGTGTTAGCGCCTAGAGGCGTCATTCAGTCAGATGAGCATCCGTGCTACCATGGTCCACAGGACATGAGTGGAAATTCAACCCTGCAGCTCAAAGAAACATGGGTGGAATTCGATGCTCTTGACTTCGAAGAGGCCATGTTTTTTGGTGAAAGAGGAGGGGCAGGTCGCTTGCCCTTCTTTCCACTCCTGACAGCACCCTAGCCTTTCAAGACAACGCACCAATGCTTGAGCTAGTTTTGTTGAACCGCCTCCCCGGCAAAACAATGGCCATTCAGGATTCAGAAACGAATACAATAAAGAGCACTCAAACCTCCAAGACCACAAAACCACTAAAACATAGTGGAAATCTCAAATCGACACCTCCTCGATTTGAGGCAGTGACTGCAGCAGATCTCCTCACGCCTTTCGACCTCCTGAGAGAAGTGGATGCCATTTACTCTTGAAGCCGATGGACCGAGGACAGGAAACGCCAGAAAAGCCAAAGGAACCGCCAGACAGCTGGAGGGTTGCTGAGGTATTGGTCCTCAAGTCGGAACGTAATTATGTTCACATGTTTTTTTCCCTATCCAGTCATCCTGTTATTCACAGTCCAGTCTATTTGGAGGTCACTTTTTATGCTAGGATGGACGATGTTGGAGAAGATCCTCATGAAGGAGTGAACTATGGCGAATGGCAAAATTGGCCGCTGCTCGCATGACTGGCTGGCGGTTGACCTGTTTTGTTTCACTGCCGGCACTGGTCTGCGCTGACCAATACAGGACGTTGATGGCTGAACCCAGCAGCTGTTGATATACCAGCCTCCTGTAGCAACAGCATTTGTGCACATCGATGCACATCTTTTTCTGAGGATATATATATATATATGATAGGATATCATGACCAAGATCACATCGATATTGTATAGAGATCTTGGTTTGAGGTTTTTACTGTCCCCCGGCCCCCGAGGTTTGCACCCTCACCAGATTCCCGCTCAAACACCTGGCACTGTTGAGGGATGGAATCGTGTGCGTTTTCTGAGAAGCTTTTGCGGTTGCAACTTTTCCTGGAAAAGTGATGACTGCCTCAACATGGGGCATCCCACTGTTGAAATGCATAAAGTTGGAAATGCATCAGAATGAACAGCATCCTGAGCAGTACTGCAGTATTTTTCTCTAATTTTGTTCAATACACTTCAATACACCTTTGATTTGATAGAGCCGTGACTGTCATACACCCCGAACAATATATTATACAGGATATATATATATACACACACATTTTTGTCCAAGAGCTATCATGACCATATGAAGTTGGAAGTTGCTGCTGACCTGCCGTCACTTGGTCACCTGCTTGGGGCGCTGGCTGTCGAAGCACCTGCCTCACCCTTCGCATGCCGGGGGTGGAAGAAGTCCTTGGCTGTCGAGCATGTATGACTTGGAAGGTTTCTCGTGACCAAGTAGCCAAAGCTTTTAATGTCCTTGGACTTGGTTTCCATGTCCTTGGACTCAAAAGTCCTTGGTAGCCGACCATTAAAAGGACTTGGACATGGAAGCTCTCTTTTTTTGGGTGACCTTGCGTGACTTGGTGCACTCGGGGCTCGTATTTGCGTTTCTTCCGGACCGAGTATTTTGATAGTTGCTTGGGGGGGAGATCTGCCATCAAGACGGTTGAAGATGTCTGGAATTCACAATCCCGCATGGATTGGCAATAAAGGGAGAAGGACAGTAATGGCAGCAGCTGCGGATTATGGAGGTATGTGGCGAAATCTTTCTGCTCCAGGTAGCTAAGAATCAAACTGAAAGCTGCCATCGACCCGTGCCATCCAATCCATTTTTTCTTCTCGTCATTCCAACGGAACCATGCAGTTCACCGTTTGCCACTCCAAGTTTCCTGTGTGTTTTGTCCTCTTTGTTGCTTGTTGGATGCTTGAGCTCGCTCTAAACCAATGGAGCCAAGCGTTTCTGGCGAGCGCAGTCCAAATCTTGCAAAAACAATGATGCGATTATTGCATGAATACTAGTTATGCCGGCAGGAATGCTTGGTATCAATGGGGTAAGAACTGACTTGTGGATTGCGGCACAACACAAGGCTCCTGACTGTTCGTGTTGAATGTTGAAACACGTAGTTATTGTTTGCCAGACCTTTCCATGTGTTTACCCCCACATTCACATGCAAAGGTTTTCAGACCAACCCACTGTCCATTCTTCAATCATTCTCTTTGGCAAAAAAACGAAAGATGAAAGACTATCAGAGAAAGGCATTAAAAGACCGTGACAATGCCCAAAATGTGTTCTTGCAGAATGTCGTTTTCAATGATTGGTCCGACCTTGCTTGCAAAAACGCGCCGCCGAAGCTTTTGTTGAGCTAGGAAAAAAAGACATGAAGCACAGTGCACCCACAATGCACCATGCCAGCGTGCACCTATTCCATGGTGAGGGTATTGCAAAGTGCTGACAGTACTGGAGATGCTATGACCACTCCAGAACAGTTCACGCTTGATTTCGAAGCAAAGGCAATTTTGAAGGCAGGTGAGTCAGAGCAAATTTATGGATTAGCTACTTTGCCGAACAAAAGACACAGCCATGGTCAATCAGGTGAATGACAATTCTCAATCACACTACTTTGGCTTTAGAGTGCCTCGTGCAATGCCATTCATATGTGCCCTCCTCATGTAGCTTCATTTTCATTGGGTGGACAGAAATAGTCGTTTAGTTCAGAGAGCTCCTGATATGTTTATCTGTGCAAAGGCTGTCATGAAGAGTGGAGCAAACCAGATGTGCGCAGGCGAGCACTGTCAAGCGTTGAAATTTGGACCGTGAAGTGATAAAACCATCGACCGAGGCGCTTGCGTTCGGAGTTTCGCGATGCAAAGCCGTATCCGCATGTCCAACTGGCATGTCTTGAAGTGACAAAATTGGAGTCCACTCACACGAGAATGGCGAGAAAAGCCAAGGCCTAGTTCAAATCCATCAGGTTGTCATACGGCCATTCTTGGGAGCAGAAGGGCTTCAAGCAGTAAGAGAGGAGGTGCAGAAGGTTGTAGCCCCGGCTGAGCCATTGTGACTGGCCACTGGACAAAGCCAATCCGTGCGTCCTGTGACTTTTCAGGTCGATGCTGCAGAGAAGGAGACGGATTTGTTTCGCTTCTTCCAAACTCAGGACGGTTTGAAGAAGATTGCTGGGCAGCAGTTCAAGCAGGAAATTAAGTATAGTCAATGTAACGAGCTTCTTGGAGGACTTGGCGCCGAGACTCTCCAAGGTACTGACCTAACGTGATAATGATTTAAAATACCGGAGTTGTCGTGAAACAAACATTGGAAAACACCTCAGCATAAAGCACCAGCTCGCAGCTTTTGAAGCTCAAGCTGCAGACCGATTCGCCATCAAAGTCGCTTGAATCTGCTAAGCATCCCGAATGCCGGGCACCTACAAGAGAAAGAAGTATACAGTATACTGCAAATGTTCACGTGTTTGCTTGGCAGGCCAGTGCCACGCTGCAGCGCTTTAGAACGTGGATTGGCGAGGCTGAGCTTGGATGAGGGAGTTTGGAACAGGAATTGAGAAAAAACAGAGGCTTTGGAGATTTGTAGAATTCTGGAGATTTGGAGGAAACAGGACATGAATGAGTGAAACTATTGAAAGTTGCAGGATTTCTGACAGTTTTGGAAGCCTTTGTTGCACGACTCTGGAGGACAAGCCGCATCAGGCGATCTGGTGCTGTTCTCGCAGGCAGGGTGTTCTGAAGTGTATGGATTGCCTTTTTGTTGACTCAAATTTTTTGGTTAGGCTTTCAAGCTCAACAGAGGCTGGGCGAGTGCTTCCTCTTAAGTTTGAAGATGTGTCTCAAGTGGTGCACCCAGGGCCCACACTAATTCGGGAAAATGGCTCTCTCGCAGGTCCTACCACTTTGCTTCGCCTTCCTACGTCTCCTCCTTTGGGGAATATCCCCCCTGTGGATGTGAAGAGCTTGCGAAGCAACACGGTGAAATATTTGGAAGACTTCGACTCGAAAGCCTGGTTTGACGACCCTGTATGTACCCTGATTCAAGGGCATGCAGTGAATCAGGGCGAATCCTGTGACACGGTAGATGCCTTTGGCAAGATCAACGGAAAGCAAATCTTGGCCACTTCTGAAGTTGTCGATCGAGTCTTAGATCATGTGCAAAATTTGGATCTGGGAAGAGATTTCAGAGCCGAGATTCGTCGCATTGACGAACGGCTTCTCTCTCAGCATGCAGCTTTCCTCATAGGCAACCAGGCCATGGATTTCCACAAGCAAGACGGTGTGACCGAGATTGAAGAGTCCATTGAAGCCAACGTTGTGGAGAGGAAGCTCAATGACCTGCTCTTGCAAGATGAATTGGCAGGTCGAGTTCGAATACAGAGACAGACTGCTTTGGTTGGATGCGTATCCAACTTCTCCAATTTCTTGGATCTCTGCCGAAAGACCCTCCGAAACATTGAACTTGGCATTCCAGTGCTGGTGCTTTCGCGATCGAACACCACCCAGCACATGTACCGTTGGGTTCAACTTCTTCTGGTTGGAGCCCCAGATTTAGAGGTAGGGAAATCTTGCAGTTTATCGATTCTTTGCAAGAAGAACAGTGGCCTTGGTTTCCCCGGTCTTGAGGACTTGCAACTAAGGATGAGATGAAGAAAGAAGGCCTTGACACTTCTCTGGTCAGCTATGTCTCCTGCAGTATTGAAGAGCAACGGAGGATCATGTCAATGATGAAAGCAAGCCCTCTCTATCTCACAGGAAGCCGCGAGGTTGCAGCAGCTATCAAAGAGTTGATGCCTTACACCTTCGCCAGCTCCACAGCTGAAGAGAACACCACTCGGTTTGGCTGTTCACATTTGCCAAATTGACAGGCGTAGAACAATGAGGTTTCCATCTAGATGAGTTTTTTAGTGCTGGATTCTCAAGTAGAAGGACTTTTGCACTTTTGCAGGCGACCAAAGTCTTGTTTGGTTGCAGCTGATCGAACGATGTTGGAACTGAGGCACGGGTGGCCCAAATACGATGGTTGCGCCCAAGCTCGACGGGGACATTGAAGCTGCCACGCGCATGTCAAGCACCATCGAAAATAGTGGCCAGTGTACGGCCATGCGGCATTTGGTAACGGACTCCATGACCAAAGAAGACTTGAAAAGGATTTTTCAAGATGTGCAAGTCACAGACTCTTCTGCGGAAAGCCTTCGCAAGGGAGCTTTCGATGGTTTGTTTCGCCAATGGGCCGAAGGCTTCCAAGTCAAAGATGGCTACGAAGTGCTTCCCTCCGCACCGGGCGGGCAGCCGTTGGCCTATCGCATCTCCCGAGGGTTGACCCCAAACGGGGTTGAGGAACACTGGCGTCGAGTCTACCTGGATGTCAGCACTCCAACTGACACCTCAGTGAAAGACCCAAAGTTCCTGGGAGATTTGTCACGATGGCTGACCACGGAGCAGCCAATCACCCTTGCAGTCAACGGCGACGATGAAGGATTCCCGATCATGCATCAGCTATTTCAGTCCACGGCACAAGCTATTTACAGTGTGGGGCGCGAGGGAAAGCCAGCCCTCACAGCACAAGCACGACCGCAAGATGGAGAAATCTTTGGCGAGTTTCCTCCACGTTTGGACATGGGCAAATATACCTGTGGCCCAGTCTTTGTGCCTTCAAGCACCCCTTCCTACATGGCCCGTTATGAGAAAAGCTTCTTGGAGGAGGCTGCAAAGCGAGCTCAATCCTTTGGCCTGGCAGACATTCTTGGGGATGTTCCAGTGGAGATGAAAGGCTATGCTGTTCTCCTAGCAGAATACCTTAAAGATTCTCACCCAGAAGCTCTTAGAAGCTTTTGCAGTGCTAGCTCTAATCTTGCTGGCCAATCCCTAAAATAGACTTTAAAGGACTGAGAGGAAGCTTCAATATGGACTGGCATGATGCCTGAGGAGAGCTGCGGTGCAAAGCATGGTTTTGGCAATCGTACAACTCTTTGGGGACTCCAGTGTCTTAGATGCAAGTCAACCGAACGGCAGATTGGTCAACTTTCTTGACCAACCGTCCGAGCGTCCGGCAATTCGCCAGGCGCCCACCTTTGCGCGAGGTCTCTACGTTCCTTCGAGTCAGAGCTGAGGACAGATTCAACTCAAGATGATTGGGAAGGATCATTCGACATGCCACTGTGATAGTTCTGTACTTTTTCCATGCCAGGACGACCTGGCCACTGTTCTTTTACATTTGTTGCCTTTCATCCTCACGAATGCGAAGGAGCCTGGAGTCACTTTCTTTTGGAGCGAAGCCACTTTTTTGCAGCTTCTTGGGGGAATGAACTCTTGCCAGGAAGGTTTGGTGATGTCCATTGCAACCGATTGCAGCGCTCGAACGAAAGAGGCATTGAGGCACCCCGTCTGCATCCGTGCTTCGCATCTTTGGATATGCTTCGAACGATGACTTGAAGCTTCAGGACTGCATGTCAAGACGTGTCACACCCTCAGCGGACGTGTCAAGCCGTGGGAGAACGAACTCGAGTAAAGCTCGCACACGACCTGGCAGAACTCCAGGCCTTGTCACGAAGAAGATGACGGCTCCTTCCAGCAACGGTGTCACTGTCTTACGTAGAAACGTGTATTTTCACTGAGCAGAAAAGACACCAATGTCCAATATCATGTCTAGCAAGACGATATTTCCCAAAGCATCAGATCAATTGAATATCCTTTTGTCCAACCATCCAGTTCAGGCCAAAGCTGTGAGCCGTGGAATGTCGTCGTCGCAAGCTCTGTTGCGAGCATAGAGGATGCAGTGACTTTTTAACGGTCCATGCGCTGGATTGTATTTTGGTTCTTTAGAACAGTGGATGGCAGCATTTGATTTTGCTTTATCGCCACGATCACGACATGGTTGATCACTAAGCCAGTAAACATCGAACGTCGCTCGCTTCGTGGCATCACAAGCCGTTTCCAGGAGCTCCCACTGGTTGACCACTTCGTTTTGAGGCGCCAAGACTGATTCACCAGGATTGACCAGTCCTTGCTTTTTCAGTGCTTTTGCCAGCCAGTCGGTCATGCTGGTCTCCTTTTCGCTCGGATGATCTGCTTGCAGGCTGTTGCCCATGGGTCACATCAAGTCTGCCTGCCAAAATGACAAGGAGAAAATACGTGTTTTTTTTGCGATCCCTACGGTTCACAAATCCAAAAGACAGAGCATTTTGTCTTGAAAGGACGGAACATTGGAATGAACAGTTGACAAATTTCCCCAGTTTTTGTGGGGCTTCAGTTTGACATGTCAACTCCCCAAAACATGAATGTTCTTTTAATGAAAACCTCTGATCCTTGACGTGCGGTGGTCTTGTAACGCCTTTGTGTCAAACCGCTGTGCTGCAAGGACTTTGTGGCAGCTTTTGAGAAGTCACCCAAGTGGTTGAAGTTCACTGCATGATCGGTGCAAAAGCCACACCGGATTGGCGGTTTTAGTTCGCCAAGCTAACATAGAGATCCTACGCTGTTGAATTCTGTAGCATTTGGATCCCAAGCATTGTGCCTCCCATCTTCCACAAGTGCTTGTGCAGACTCTGGGCGGAGGAATTTGCTCTGCCCTTTTGCACGGCTGTGGAGAGCAGTACGGTCACGTTTGTGGACCACACACTGTTCCACTTGATCATCTTTTGGTCATCGCTTCATGTCAAAGTGTTCGGAATCGAAGTGGAACGGCTTCCATGCCATTTGGGCATGCTACATTTTGAACACTGCCCCCCACAGTCACGCCAGTTGTGTCGCCTGCGGCAATTCCAAAGGGGGGGGTTTGGTCTTGCTTGCGCTTGGTCTCCTTCGCAAGTTCTGGGGAGTCTGGAAGTTCCTAGCAGTGCATAGGGATCTTTGGTGATGCAACCCGGATTCGTTTTGCGATCAGTTACCTTACACATGGCAGAAGTGATTACTGTATATAGCACCTATCGCGGTAGCGCGGACCAAAAGTCATGAGGCCAGTGATGGAAAGAAGCAGAAACTGGCCTGGCTCTCGATAGGGGTCCATGTCAAAGATCCACACTTTTGCTAGCTTATTTGTATAAATGCTTTGAGTAAGGCCAATGATGAATTGCCGGCTTTGGAGGCCCTCACTGAGGTCTTCGCGCCAGGTTCTTGGACATGCGATTTCGCTCGTTGATTGAAACAGCAAGGAATCCGATCAAATCCCAGAAACCCCTACTGGGGTATTGTCACACTTGCTGGTGTTGATTTTTGTCAACTCAACATTAGTCACTAACTGTACTCTTCTTTCAAGTGATGCCTAACTTTGACTCGTTCTTGGCGCAACATTGCAATCCTCCCTGCATGGACTGTCAGCCTTGGCTTATGGGATGGTCGCTGGTGTATCCGTTCAAAAAAACGGTCGGTGTGTAGTGCTTTTGGGGGCCTGTGAGGGATGTGAGTCGATGCCCGGTTTGGATTGAGATGGCTTGCGAGGTTCTGGAGAATTCTGTAGCTCAGTGGCTTCTGTTTCTTCTGTTTCTTGCTTGTGTCCCATCAGATCAGCTGGCTACCGCGAGCTCATCCAAGAGGCCGGTTCAAATCTAGAAGCTCTTCTTCTATTTTCAAATATATTCTCAACTTTGGTTTACATACTTTGAATCAGGTCACAGGCTGTGGTGAGCTCTGTGAGCGGGTGGACTTAGCGACCCAGGCCAGTTGCGCCACTTGCTGGTCGGTCATCGCGACCTCGTCGGTCTCGCAGGTGGGTCGACGCGTTTTGGGGTTCGCTTCACCGCGACTTGTTGGGGTCGCTCCCCTCCCGGCTGCGACGTGTGCGACTGCCCTTGGGTCAGGTCTACACCAAGGGCTCTCACCTTCTTTGCCACGATGACGTCATCGGCACCAGGAAGGTTCCATTGGTTGTGGCGGGTGTAGACTCCAAGAAGGTCACGTGGAGGAGAGACTCCATGAACACTTTGGAGCCTTGTGCTTTGCTTGCTTCTGCAGCCCTTTTGGCTGTGTGTGTGTTGAGCCGCGACCAAAAGCCTGTTTGCTTTGCGCGCGTGACAAGCCTCGCTGCCTGTGAGCCATTCGAAGCTTGGGGAGCCATGTTGGCTTTTTGTTCCCCTTCGATGACTGTACCTTCCTAAGCAGGTCAGTTCAAGGGATCAAACAAACTTTCATGGAATCATGGATTGGAATTGGAATCTACTACTCAGCATTTCCAGCGAGATGAGGTTCAAATGGCCAGTCCTGCCACGGCAGCTCCACGAGAAAGGTCGATCATGCCATTTCCTCTCGCGGTCGTGTTGTGATTCTTTCAGCCTTTTTCCGCTTCCAGGCTGCACAGCTATCAGCGTTTTTCCGAGTGCACGCCCATCGTGCTTGCTGGTCTGGCGGGAGTGATGATCTCTCAGCGCTGATCTCAAAACCATAAGTGAAAGTCGGAGCTGCGCACCGCCTCACCGCTGCGAGGCAAAGCAAGCGCTTAAACCGCTCCTCCCGGAAGCAGGCCTCCAAGATGGAGGACTGGCAAATGAGCTCTCAGATCACTGACCACATTGAGAATTGCAAGCCCAGGAGCCGTCCCATGAGGATTATGATACCTTGCTGATGAAAGCGGGCTTGAGAAACCTGCTTGGCGTCGAAGAGCTGTTTGGCTGCACTGTTTCTGCGGCCCCCGACCTACGACCCACCCTGCATGGACGCTCGTATGGCACGGTCCAAGGAATCGTATGGCACGGAAGCTGGAAGAAGCTTGCCAAGTGAGCACTGATTTGAAGCGGTGCTTGTCCGATGTGGAGGCAGGCAACTGATTGTCTGTTGGGAAAGAACAGACAACCATGAAAGGAAGCAAGGATGAAAGGGCAAGCAAACTGTAGCTGTAGCTGATGGACTGCTCTCGAGGTGAAACACAAGATCGCAAAGGATGAGGCCTCACCTTTTAGCAAGCGCGTCTTTCTGGATTTTATTTGATTTTTTTGTAGAGAAAGATGCAGCTGATGGACTTAGTCCAGATTCCTTATGGCGGCCCTATGCCTTTCAGCTGATCCATTTGGTTTTCCTTCTTGGCCGCCATCGACTGACTGCACACTCCAGGTGGAAGAGTTGAGCCTCAATTTGTCTGCAGCACAGGCCTGGTTTGCACAGTCACCGTTGGTCGAGCTTGTGCAACGGTAGGGGATATTTTTGGAGGCGTTGAACTTTGAACCCCCAAGCTGTTTGGGTTTGCTTCAATTCCCAAGCAGCTCAAGCAGAGATTTGGAAAAGAACCATCTTCTACTTGCTGTTGGATTTTCTAGTGGGTCAATCGGAGGACGAGGCTGTTTTAAGGAGTGTTTAGGCACAAGGTGGCTGTAGAGTTGAACGAATCAGCTACCAAAGCAGCGAAGAAGCAATCAGCAAAGAAGACATCATGGGGTAGCAAGTGAAGATGGCTCTGCAAATGGAAGTGACAGGCGGACAATGATGCTCTCAGGGCAGAGAACAAGGAGCTCACAGATCAGGCGCGAGCCAGAGATTCAAAGATTGACATGTAGCACAAGTGTGTGTTAGTCCTTTAGTTGCAAAGCATGTGATCATGTGACATTATTTTCAACCTATTTTGTGTTGATGAACCCCCCCTTTGGCGAATCAAGGGTCGCTGGGTCGGAATTCAGAGCAGATACGATGGTCCGCAATTCCCCTAGTGCAGGCAAACTCCTGTCCCTTAGCGCAGACATCAACAGCTATATGCTACATACATTTCGGCCACTTCCTGCAGACAGTATACACCCCTAGGTTTGAGGGTTTAGACCTTTGAGACTCACAAGCCGCACGCCGACGACCCGCAACCCAACGAGATGCCCACGTCGACGTGCCAGGTGAAGACCATGAAAGAGTCTGCGTCGACCGTGAAGGCCAAGAACTCTGAGCAATGGGCCGCGCAAAAGGCTGCCGAGAATGAGCGTGACAAGGCGGCGGATTAGGAGTGAGCGGAGAGCGAGCGGAGGGCGGAGGGGGGCAGGAGGAGTTGTTGTCTCGTAAGACCTACTGGGGCATGAACCCATAGGCTTTGATCTATATACATTGTTCTTTTTCCGGTTTGGATGATATGCTAGCCTGTTTGCGAGTTGTAACGATCTGCGTCTTCAACATAAGGTGTATCTTCTGAGCCACAAGTAGTTCATTAATTCCAGAGTCACTTGCCAGGTTGACTGCAAATGTTGGGTCCAGCTATGTGCCCCCCACCAGTATCTTTGAACATGAGGAAGAACATCAACCAAGCAATAGCATGGTTTTGGGCCTCGATCTTGCGCAGGGAAATCGGCTCTTCTTACACATCTGTTGCCCTCCGACTGGGTACGGTAGGAGTCAGAAAGTCAGTTTGCAAGTAGAACGAAATGGATCCAACAAAAGAACCATCTATATATATATATATACATACGCATACTTTTCTGCGAAGTACACACTGTGCACTTTAAAGTTACGTTGTGTGTGCGCATCTAAAATGGTCCTGATAGAGTATCCGCGACCAAAAGCTTCGATTTTTATCACTAAACAGCAATTTTGACGACGTTTCCTCAAGAGCTTCGTGGAAATACACAGGCGTTGAACAGGCAAGGCGAGAGGCAGATTTGAATGGAGTGGTGGGTCACTATCAAGGGCATCAATCTAATATTACAATGCTTGCATTGTCTACAGAGTTTGGCAAATTCGGGCGGCAATCAGGGCCCAATATATGCTCAACATCAAGCGCCATTAGGCTATGGCGATTGGACTTGGCAAAAGAAGAGACTCATGTCCTACCTGCTAAGTGTTTGAGTGTTTGAAGGGTTTGAGCAAGATTGCGCAACGTTTGCGCATGGAGCCGAAGACAGCGCTGAGCTAGAGACAGCGCCTTAATTTGAAGAGACTCAATTTTGGAACGCTTCTGGAGTCTGATGGACGCCACATCAGTAGCCAGCATGAAGGAAATCACAAGTCGCTACTGGGAGCAGGAAGCTACTAGGGGCTCCTGGCCTTACCAGGAGCAAAGGACGCTACTAGGAACAAAGGGCCTTTCCACTAGCAACAAGAACGCGACGAACGGGGCTCCTGGCATCGCTACTAGGAGCAGTCCTGAGGTCCGCTTGTGGCAAGTGACGGCACCAGGTGCCAGGTGTAGGCCATATGAGTGCACAAGCTAATCATCGCACATGTGGAGATCAGCATGGGCCTGGTCTCGCTTCACATGCGATTTGCTGGACATTGGTTTAGGTCTTAGGTGTTTGCTTTGTTTCTATTTGCCCCACTCACATGTGTGAATTTCAGCGGTTGTAGCCAGGGTGTATTGCGTACAGTTGATGCACCGTCGCTGCTGTTTCGGCTGAACAGGGCCCTTGAGCTGATTCGCTGCTGCGAAAAGGAACTGTGCGAGATTCAAACTGGTAGCGGAGCAGGTTCTGAAGGGGCACCCTCAGGATCTGACTCACCCGGAGAGACTCGCTGGATCCAAACCCGTTGAACCCAATTGCGTGACCCTGCGCGCAATCCGTCGAACCGTTGTAATTCCAGTGCTTTGCGAAACTTGTTGAGTTGCGATGTCGCTGGCTGGCCTGCGGTACACATCCCATGGAGGAAGTATCTCAGGACCACAGGAGACGAAGAGCGGATCGTATATCTACAGTGGCAATCCAAATGGTTTCTTCGAATGGGAGTTTCGCACCAAGGTCCGCGTTGCTTTGCACAAGCAGAAACATGCGAAGAAGAAGTCAGAGAAGACCTATTCGAGTCATGGAAGCCAATCAGCCACACCAGAACGTTCTCAGAGGAGGCCGACTTATGCGACCGAAGCTGGGGATGTATCAGAGGATGACGAGGTACGATTTGAAGCTTTTGGAACCCCGAAGTCCGAGAGCGTGGCAGGAGAGGAAGAACCAGCTCTGAGCACTGCCGGACTGGATGATGATGGAGCAGAGTATGCAACACTTGTTCACAAGGTGTTGGAAGGTCTGCGAGGTGATGCATACCTTACAGCCCAAGACATGGGACTGGAGAAGTTGTTGACTCCAACTGGCATCGATGAGTTGATTTCGCGTATACGTGCACAAGTTTTCCCACTTCGACAGCAAGAAGCACGAGAGTTGTTCAGAGTGGGTCAACTCCCACATGGTCCCTTGTCTCGCCAATCGACAGAAAGCATGACTAGCTATATTTCACGAAGACGTCGTTGGTGGAGGAAGCTTTTGGAGATGGATGATGGGGTAAGTCTTTCAGACCCCATGCGTGGTGAGCTACTTCTGGAAGGCTCTGGCTTGAGCAAGACAGAACAGCTTATGATCAAGACAGCTGCAGGCGACAACCAATCCTTTGACGTCTACGCCAAGTTCTTGCTTGAATTCCATGGACAAATTCACTTGCGCAGCTGGTCCGCTTTTGGCAATGCGAGCCCTCGGAGGCAGAAAGGCGGAGGCAAGTTTTCAGGCAAGTCTTCCTACAAAGGAGGAAAAGGGCGCAGTTGGCAAAGATCTGCGTACATTGTTGAAGATGACTCATGGGATTATGAAGAGTCCTATGAACCAGAAGCAGAGGATGACTATGAGCATGAAGCTTACGTTGCAGCAGAAGACGAAGAACCAGAAGACGAAGAACATGAAGACTATGTCGAGGACCCTGAAGTTGCCACAGCGTTGATGGCAATGGGAGAATGTGATGATGAAGAAAACGATGTCTCAGAGGAACTGGGCAGCCCAGATGATGGCCTTTGTCGTGACTGACCAGTTGAAGGGCAAGAGCAAAGGCGAAGGTAAAGGTTCAGGAAAGAAAGGTGGAAAGAGCAAAGGAAAAGGCAAGTATGTGTTCAGGACACAGTTGAGCGTGCAAGACAGGATTGCACGTCTAGCAAAGTTGAAATCAGTGTCCAAATGCTTGCGTTGTGGAGGAAAAGGACATTGGGCAGGAGACCCAGCTTGCAAGTTCCCCAAGCAGAACGACAAGTCCCCTGGAGGAACGTCGTCGACGAGTAAAGCCACAGCCTACTTTGCATTGAGTGATGATGAGTCTTCTGTTGAAGATGAATACATGTGTGTTGATGTCAGTGGCCAAACTGTCGAAAATGGTACGTGCTACATGGCATACAAGATGTCCCCAAAGAAGAAGCTTGAGTTTGAACCGTCAGACCGTGCATCCATGTCGTCAGGAGCGACCAGCAGTCCACCGTCTAGCTTTTCGATGGTCGAGCCAAATGTCCGTCGGTCACCGCAGAAGTCCCCACCGGTCATGCGTAGGAAGAAGGACATGGAGCAAGACTTGTTGCCTGAAGGTTCACAGAATGTCTTCGTGTTTGGTCAGCACCAAGGTTTGACATATCATGAAGTGTTGTTCAAATACCCTGGATACTATCAATGGGGATCAGGCATTTCGCACCCTTCGCGTTGTTTGGCAGATTTTCTGACCTGGGTGACCACGTACTACGAAGTCAGTCAGGACGGAGACGTGAGCCTGAGAGAGCATCCCTTGACAGATGTGCCAGTAGAGGCAATTCGACGTACTGGAGACAAGAGTGCCAAAGGGAAACCACCAAACCCCCCGCTAGAGGAACCATGTCGTCGTTGCACCAGATTCACATTTCAAGGTTCAAATGCCTATGTTGAGAACAAGACATGCCTTGACTGCGGAAAGAATGAAAGAAAGAAGAAAGAGAGCAAGCCTACTGCTGACCCCGCAAAGTGCAAGCATGAGGTTACGGATCGTCGGGGCAGTTCGAAAACCACGTCCCGTTGGTACTGCAAGTTGTGCGGAACCACAGTCGACGAGATGCCCCGAGAAGAGGCGCGCAAGAGAGAGGCAATGGCAAAGAGTGTGGTAGGCATGCGCACCAATGCATTCGACGCGACAGCATCCATGATTGAGAATGAAATCAACGATGCATGCATGTCAGCTGAAGGAACTCTAGAGGTCATGGAGATGTTTCGACAAGAGGTTGAGTGTGAGTTAGAATTTGGAGAACCTGTGAGGGTTGGCGTTCTGTTCGAGATCCTTGCCAATGCCGTGGAAGTCATCAGAGAGGCCGCCCCGGAAACTTGCTACATGGGGCTGTTGTCGGATCTCAATGAAGCCACGATTGAAAACACACTTCGTCTTGTTGACATCATGGAAGACCCTGGAGTCTGGGCTGTGTTGGATGAAGGATGTAATGCAACTGTTTGTGGACAAGCATGGATCCAAAACGCCAAAGACAAGTATGCACGACTTGGGTATGATGTAGCTGATTTGCAGTGTGACTCAAAAGCCTTCCGAGGACTCGCCGGAGACACCAAGACTTTGGGCAAGTGTCGAATTCCATTTGCTTTGACCTGTTTGGACCCCGAGACGAAACTTCCGGGAGTCATGGAAACGCATGTTGTCGATGGGAAGATTCCCTTGCTTTTGTCACAGCATGCTCAAGCTGCATTGCATTTCACGAAATCTATGGGTGATGCCAAGTGTTATGTAGGAAACGCAGAACTTGAACTGTGCAGAGCTAGGAACTCAGGACTTCTATGTGTGAACCTCTCAGAAGGTCTCAAGAGCCTAAAGTCCAAGAGACTCCCAAAGCAACTTCGAGAACTTAAGAACACGGATTATGGCATGAGCTTCAACATTCGCCCATCAGATCAATTGACTGCATTCATGGCTGACGAAGAGCGCCCGACTAGAGGCACTTTCACGCTGGATGACCCTGCTTGCGCGCACGTCCTGACGTGTGGAAAGGAGTTCCATGGCCAGATTGCGAGCTTCGACCGCAGCAAGAGCCTGACTACATTGGGACCCATCCTGGCACAATTTGACCCCGGGAGGCGATTGCTAGTATTTGACTGCATGGGATTTGGAGACCCTCAGCACGACCCGCAGTTGCGAGCCCATGTTGGTACACATCCTGAAATCATTCGAGGGATGACTGGCAGTGAGAAGACGATGGAAGCATTGCTATATGGACTTCATCATCTGAAGGCATGCCATGAAAACGGGCAACAGCTGGCAGTCATAGCCTATTGCAGGCGAAACAGACACAGATCTGTATCCTTCGGTTGGTTGCTGGCAACGGCGTTCAGCAAGCTATGCCCGAGAGCTCACTTGACCTTGACACATTCCAACCAGGAGCATTCATGGAGCCAGATGAGCGGTACATGCAAGGGCAAATGTGCTATGTGCACCCATGAGTCGCATGATGCTTTGGAAGCAGCCTTGAGGTCGAGGGACTATGTCCTGAAGCAGTTCGGTTTGAAGGCAGCTCCAACATACAGCCATGTTGGTTTGGTTGTGTTTGACTCTGAAGTTGAAGCCCGAGAGAGCGATAGAAGATCTCAGGCTCCTGTCGGTTCCCGCGTGTTGCCACCACCGCCGTGTCCAAAGAAACCACCAGTCCTTCGCCCCGCGGTGGTGAAGGCAAGCTCAGCAAAAGCATCAGCCCCCGTGCCAAAAGGGACACACACCATGTCTCATAGAGGACCAGGATCCGTGAGGGCAGCATCACCAGATCCACCACTCGCTGCAGCAACACCCAAGGCACCAGCACCTGAGGCACCAGCATCTGAGGCACCAGCACCTGAAGAAGATGAGAGTCGATACAATGAAGATGCTGAACTCCGTCGCCGTGCCAAGGCCGAGACCTCCAGGCAGGCAGAACCAAGGGGTGAATCAGTTGCCACAAGTCAGCCCGATGCCGCGACACAGGCCTTGCTACAGACTGTCGAGTTGTTGACGCAGCAAGTGAAGCACATGCAGGAACGTGAATACGAGAGGAGACGATCACGTTCAAGGGACCGACGCCGAAGGGAGCGAGCGATCAGACAGCCGGGACTACCATCGTGGAAGGAGACGCGACAGTAGCAGAGAGTACCGGCGCGGAAGAAGCAGGAGTTTGTCGAGGAGAAGGTCACATTCATTTGGTAGCATTCCAACACCACCAAAGCTGATCCCGAGAGAGCCGGAAGGACCGCCACCTAGATGGCATTACTACAGATCAGGTCGTGGAACCAGCCGTGATTCAGAACAGTCAGCTTGGCAAGAACTTCGATATGTGTCTTCATCAGAGCGCCCAGGAACAACGCATTTTCCGAGGGCCACAGGAGCATGGCCGTCGCATCTCGAATTCCCTACAGTGGAAGGCGATGGACCGTGGAATCGTCGAGTGAACCTCGAACACATGCCGCTTGAATTGCTTGACAGAATCTGGGATTCAGCGCCAGATTTGGGAATGAAGGCTTCGCGTTGTGCCCTTCGTTGGGTAGGACCCTTCTTTCCTGGGTCTACGTCTCTCACTAGCAAGGAGATTGCCAAGTCGAACCACGAGCTCAACGTGAAGATCGTTATTCAACATGAAACCTACGATCATGGCAAGCACTCTTCGAAGCCCAGCAGAGCATACTACACCGACTACATGAAGGACGATGGCTGGCAGGTGTCGAGTTTTGAGCGTGTTGAAGGCCAGTGGGAGATGACATTGTTGAGAAGCAACTTGGAGAACCAGCCACAAGAGCTTGACTGGTATGTCAAGGGCAGGATCTTGATCTTCTCACCTCCATTTGCAAGACCTGAAGAACACGAAGATGTCGAGGAGGAAGAAGAAGAGCCCCCAGGAGGCGATGACCATGATGAGGGCAATGGTGGCCAGGGACCGCCTGGTGATGATGAAGAAAATGGAGACGGGCTGAGCGGAGGACCCTCGAAACGCACGAAGACAGAGACCACAGAGATGGCAAAACCAGTGGAGACGGCAGAAGAGACTCCCAAGGAGGAGAACATGGACGATGCACTTGATGCTGAACCTGTTGAACCGTTCCATGGCTGCACAGCTATCGATCCGTCGAACGCACCCAAAGAGGAATTGTCAGACGATGACGTAGTTACCATGAGTACACGAAGCACTCCGGATCGTCCGACCAGCTCGCGCGAGGTGCTCGACCGAGACAAGTTCATCATGAGCCGCTTCCAAGGAGAGATCGAACTGAGCTCCGACAGCGAAGGTCATGCATTCGTAGCTCTGGATCATCGAACTATGAACAAAGGAGAAAAACAAGTGTTTGTCGCCGGCCTGCAGACCTTGCAAGAGAACGACTCAGTCTTGCATGCACTAGTTTCGAACAACCCGTTGAGTGTGCAACACATGGTCATTGTCAAGGATGACATGTTGATCAATGCACCCCAGAGTGCAAAGGTATTCGATATAGGTGCGAATTGGGTGAAGACCCGCAAGGAGGTCATCAAGCACATTTCGAATAAGATCCCTGGTTTGGTTGTACTGTTTTTGGAGAACACGGACCCCAGGAGGATTTGGAATGATATGCTCATGGAAGTCGACATGTATGGTTGCAACCTTCTTCTTTTCACACCACTTCTCGAGATATCTGTTGAACATTCCATTTGTCTTGGTGGTGACCTAGAGTTTGCCTTGGCAGGTCCACAAAGCCCCAAGCTCTTGGAGGCGCTGGAAGGTTGGTGCGGAGAGAACATGATTCCAAAATGTTTTGAGGACGCGAAACGGCAAGACTTCTAGAGATGTTGAACGCCATGTCAGAAGAAACTTACTTGGAGCATTTTGCACGGACATGTTTTGTGGCAGACGAACTTGAAGACATCTCTGAAATTGAGGACAGTGACATTGAGGGAGTTCTCCGGGAAACCAAACATGACGATGGAAAACCGTTGACGGCAAGAGAACAGGAAGAACTCATGCTAGATCAACTTGCATTGCCCGGAGCCGACATGACGGAACAGAAACGGAGACGACTGTGGCGTGCTCTCCCCCAGAGGACTCGCATTGCAATTCGTCGCTTGCATCGGCACTTCGGACATCCCACACCGTCAACTTTGAAGAATATTTTAAAGGCAGGTAAGGCAAGCAAAGAGTTGATCGAAGCCGCGCGTCTTGTCCGTTGTCAGTCCTGCGAAGACACTGCGCCACGTCCCCGTGATCATCCGGTAGGAAATAGTAATTTCCAGTATGAATTCAATGCCATGCTTGGTCTTGACGTCACAGAAATGAAGGACTATGCAGGGAACAAGTACAGCATTCTCACGATGCTGGACATTTCGACAGGATTCCATTTGTCAGAGGTTGTCAAAGAAGGTGGAGGTATGCCAACGTCAGAAGCCTGTGCACAAGCTATCCTTCGCAGATGGATCAGTTGGGCAGGTTTTCCAAAGGCTGCAATCATGGATAGAGGTGTCCACAACCGAGGTGAGGTGTCCAAGCTGTTCGCTTCGCACGGTGTCGAGATTTTCTATGCACCATTGGAAACACCGTCAGCCATTGGCAAGGTTGAAAGGCACCAAGGTATCTTGAAGGCAATTCTCAGGAAGACCATCCATGACATGGAAGCTGTTGGCCGCAATGCATTTGAAACATGTTTGCATGAATGCACTTCCGTGAAGAACCACATGCAAAGAGTCCAAGGCTATTCTCCAGCACAATGGGTCCTGGGTAGGAACCCAAGAGTTCCAGGATCTGTGACAGACATGGATGAGGCAGGAAACTTAGGCATCTTGGAGAACAAGCTTGACCCTGCAGCAAGCTATCATTTGTGTCATGCATCCCGTATGGCTGCACAAAAGGCATTTATTCATATGGATACAAGCTCCCGTGTTGCAAGAGCATTGACCAGGAATGCTGCAGTCCAGAACAAGAAGTCATTTGTGGTTGGAGACCTTGTGGTCTACCGTCGAGACACCCAGCAAGGTGGAACCGTGTGGTCCACTGCTTCGCGTGTGATTGGCATCGACCCACATAACGGCATCTGGTTGCTACATGAAGGTATTCCCATTTTGTGTGCTGCTGGAAAACTCAGATCAGCCAATGAGAGTGAATCTTTGGCCTACTCCATTTTGAACAACATCCCGGTATTCCCGGAGGCAGTAACATTGGGACAGCAGAAGTACATCCGAATGATGGACGAAGAGGCAAGCCCTAAGAAGGGACAAAGGAGAGAAGCACAAGCAGAAGATAAGACGGGCAAGGCTGCCCGATCATCTGCAAGCGCGAGTGGAAGCGCAGTCGCAGTTCCGATGACCCCCGGAGGCATTGTTGGTGATGATGAGGTCACGCTTGCATTGCTTGACAATGATGAGAATCATGCAATTCGTGTTCACAATAAAAGGAGATTCCATGACTTCCATCCGCTGTATGACGGAGATGTTCCGGAAGGATTCGGAGGAAGACGCGTAACCAGAAAAGTCTATGAAGACGGAAGTCGAATGACCAGCGAGTCCATGCCGGGCATGGATGATGTTGATTCTCGCGCATGGACAGGTTTCACAATCTTTACACGGGTAAAACACCCGTTGATCGCCATGGCCGCCGCTGACGACACTGAACTCGATGCTGCAGAGTTTCCAGCCTTCGTAGCCCAACGCTTTGGAGAAAACAGTGAGACGCAGGTTGGCAAGGTGGCAAAGACGCTACAATACGACCGATGCACTCCCGAGATGCAAGCTCGCATCTTGGATGCACGTCGTGCAGAGTGGAGCAAATATAGGAGCTTCAATGCTGCAATGCCTATTCGAGGCAAGGAATTAGAAGAGTTACTTCAAGAAGGGCATGTTCCTATTCCTATGCAATGGGTAGATGTGGATAAGCATGCTCATCTGACAGGTACGCCTGAGCATCAGCCAGAAAACAGATCTCGGCTAGTAGCTTGTGGAAATCACGAACAAGTGAGCCGTGATTCACAGGGTATTCGCTGCGATAGCCCTACAGCTGAGACTGAAGGACACATGTTGATTGCAAGCTTCGCATCAAGCCATCGTGTGACCCTGTATGCGGCAGATGTTTCCTCAGCGTATTTTCAAAGTCAGCCAATGACGAGGTTGCTGTTGCTCAAACAGCCACGTGGTGGAATACCAAGCCCGGATGTTCCACCGGATGCAATGTTGGTTGCACGCCTTCCGATCTACGGCGCGATCGACGCAGGCAGAGGCTTTTACTTGAGGATGAATGGTGAGATCACCAGTGCCGGGTTGAAGTGCAGTCGCATCACACCTGCATTGTACTATTTGCACAATTCCAAGGGAAAGTTGATAGGCATGGTCGCGACACATGTCGACGACTTGTTGTATTGCTACCTTGATGAAGGCAAGAAGACAATTGAAGGTATCCTCAAAAGGTTCACGATTGGCAAAACAGAATCGGGAAAGTTCCGATACTGCGGACGTCAGTTCGTGCAGCATGAGGACTACTCTGTGAGCATTTCTACAAGTGAAAACTGCAGAACAGTGAAGCCGATCGAAATCGACAAGCATCGGAAGCTGTCGGAAAAGGTGACAGAGAAGGAGTTGACAAGCCTCAGGAGCGTTGTTGGTAGTTTGGCTTGGGTCGCTCGTTATGGAAGACCAGATCTTTGTTACCGTGTGAATGAGATGCAGCGCGCGTGTAGCGCAAAGGCAACAGTGCAAGACTTGAAGAACGCCAACAAGGTTGTTGAGTTGGCACTTCAAGGAAGTGACTTGCAGATCACCTTCAAGAGTGATTGGATTGACTGGAGCGATTTGGCAGTTGTGACATTTAGCGACGCAAGTTTCGCAAATGAAGAAGGCTTTAAGAGTCAACAAGGCCGCATTCACTACATAACGAATGCGAGCAGCCTCAAGGAAGGCAGTCACAAAATGCATCTGATCAGCTTTGGTTCAACTACCCTCAAAAGGGTGTGTCGTGCTACATTGCAAGCAGAAGCATATGCTCTGCAAACTGCAGTCGAACATGGAGATCGTCTACGATGCCTGATTTGTGAGTTGACCGGACGACTTGATGACTTCAAGAACTGGCATGAAGAAACTCAGAGACGAATGGCACACGTGTACTACACGGATTGCAGGAGCTTATCGGACCATTTACTGGCAGAAGTTCCAAGAAAAGTACAAGACAAGAGGCTTGGCATAGAACTTGCCGCATTGAGGCAAGGAGTATGGACTGTGAGTGGCGAGAAAACATCAGAGATCTACAGTCCCTATGGTGACCACCTGAGGTGGATTGAGACATCGAAGCAATTGGCAGACCCGCTAACCAAGAGCATGAAGCCGGACTACCTCCTCAAGACACTGGAAAGTGGCCTTGTGAATGTCGAGAACAGTGGCGCATGCGAGAAGGGAGCCAAGAAGAAAGATGAAGAAGTCTCACCTGACTTGTTTTGAGAATTCGACATGGAATGGCATGGTTTACGGCCCCACGGGGAATAGAGTTGCTTGGCTGCCTTTGTACAAATTTGAACTGTAAAGCCCGCAACACACCTGTAGATAAGACGGGTGTGAATTTCAGCGGTTGTAGCCAGGGTGTATTGCGTACAGTTGATGCACCGTTGCTGCTGTTTCGGCTGAACAGGGCCCTTGAGCTGATTCGCTGCTGCGAAAAGGAACTGTGCGAGATTCAAACATGTGAAACACGCATCTCCTTAGGTCCTGTTCGTGTTTTTCGCAGCTCCGGTGGTAGGCCATTCTTGAGCTGACCAACGTGAAGGAGCAAGCTGAGGCTGCACAGATTGAAGCCGACAGCAAGGCCAGGATGCTACCGGACCCAAATCCACCAGGTCGAGGTGCCGCTGTGGTCACGTCAAACGGTTTTTGTTTGGTTTTGGTGTGACCATGTGAGGATATCTTTGATGAAATGGACAGTGGGTGACAGTGGGGTGATGTGTTTTTCCCATTCTTCGGATGTCGTCTGCCACCTTCATCGCTCGGTGCCTCGCTTTGCTCGCTTTGCTCGGCTCATGACGGACTTGGACTCTTGCCGGTGGTTGGGATGGACACTTCTCATCCTGAAAAGTCCCATGTCCTGGAAAAGACCAGTTCCTTTTGAACCATCCCTCATGTGATAATCAACCTCATGATCTTTCTTTCATGCGGTTCCCATGTGTCGTGGTCCAAAAAGCATCTTTTTGAGGCCAAGTCCCTGAAAGCCGAAGTGGAAGCTCTGCGCGCCGAGCTGAAGGAGACCAAGGCAGAGATGCAAAAGCTCAAGGCAAGGCGAAAGAAACACGGAGGGGACGGTCAACGTCACCGGCGAACGGAATGGTTTTTGGTTTCGCATTTTCGGTGACATAGTAGCTTCTTGTTACGTTCGTAGCGATGGCCTTGCGATGGCCTCCGCCCAATAGCAGGGCGCTCTTCAGCGAAGGGTCCACCCATGGAGGAAGCACTTCACTCCAGGGTCAGACTGGTAACAGTCTTGAGCCCCGTTCGTGGCTTCTTGTTACTAGTAGTAAGGCCAGGAGCCCCTAGTAGCGTCCTTGTTCTTAGTAGCGACGCACCGTCCGGGGAGCCTTTCCTGACACCGGGGATTTTGTGCACATGCGTGGTGACAGTGAACAAGTTTGTGAATTCCATCCTGTACCTCTCAATCGCACCCAAAGCAGTGTCTTTATTGGGGCCATTCTTTTAGTCAATCGATCACATGTGGAGTAGTCGAAGACTCATGTAAGTACCAAGCCTATCGACGCGATCAGGGAAAGACAGTGGAGGTGTCTTTGGCTGCAAGATTCTTATTTTTGAAGTGGATTTACGTGGCTACTTGCTTTTTAGGCCTGAATGGATCAGTGGGTCCCATCTGACTGCATGTTTGTACGGTGCTCAATTGACTGCACGAAGAAAGCACATTGTCTCAGAAGCATGCAAGTGCGTTTGTTTTTTGCTATTCTTGAGTTAGCTCTCAGCTGATCAAGGTGCAAGAAGGGCCCTGTGCGTTCAGTCCGCAAAGAGCGTCAATGAAGTCCCCCTTTTTAACAGCCAACTGAGAAGGAGCATAGGAATGAACTCATGCAAAGCATAGACTATAAGGATATCTCTCAAGTATCATGTGGACTTGCTTTGGTCATTTTTTTAGAAGCGCGTTGCTTCCACAAGAGGAGCTCCTGGAAGACGCTCCAATCTTTTATCAAGTGCCGCATGCCCGGACTGCCTAGTGAAAACACCAAGAAGTGATGATGTATTCTTGCAAGAAGTGGGTGGGGCATGCCGGTGCAACACCAGCGTGTCAGACCTGTACTGCTTGGTGCAAAATAAGATTGACCGCATTTGTTGTGCCAAGAGAGCATTTTGATGGGAAAACCACACTGGAACGGAACCTGTCGCGGCACAGTGAGTCAATGCAATTCGTTCTAGCTTGGCCTTGGAGGTTTCCTTCATCTACTACATCACAGATCCTGAAGAGGAGAAACAAGATGTGAAAGTTGGGTCGCGAACAACTACTGCAGTGCAGAAGACTTGAGGCTTTGATTTTGGACTCGCACGAGTGGCTCAACAGCTGCATGGTGTTGGCTTAAAGGATTTTTTGGGTCATTAAAGTTCAGTAAAAAAGATCTCCCAATCTCTGCCAAGCCAAAGCCATTTCCCCAAAATCTGAAAGGGTGCCATGGGCAAGCGCCGTGGGCATGTCAAGGAAGTCAGCAGGCACCGGGTAGGGAGATTGGAAAGGGTTTTGGTTCAAGATGTTCTTTCAATTGAGCCAAAGGGGAGTCACTGTACATGTTTAGACAGTGCTAGCGATGAGCAAATTCTTTGTGCATGCCGATGTGCCCATTCAGCGCATTTTCAACGGTATTCCAACAGCCTGCATAGTACTATACTGCAATGCTTTTTCTGTCTCTGTAATTAAATTTGCTGGCAGGGGTGGCTTGCCTCAAGGGTGCTTGGACATTCAGGAGCCTTGCCCTGATGGGTCCTATCCTACAGGACACCGCCTTCACTTGCAGTTGCATCTTATCCCTGTCAGTCAGGGTGTCAATCTAGATTATCAGCACTGGAGGTGAGGGGGCCGGGATCAAATCTCGCCTACGTCGCACACCTCGGTTCTATGGATCTGACAAGTCCACTCCCGAGTCCTGTGCGCTTTGCTTTCGGAGCAGGAACTACTTTGCAGAGAGAGGAGCAGCTTGGATTATTCCTTGAGAATTCACATGAATTCTTGGCGTGAGTCAATGTTCCATTTCGACTGAGTTACGTCTATCGGCCAATCAATGATTTGGCTCCGGCTGGTTGCTACTCTGGATGTGCTGCTCTCCAATCCAAGGCCGTGCTTTTCAGTCATCCATGACTATGAAGTCTTTGCATACAGATGAAACACTTCATCATCTACACAGATGGACATATTTACAGCCTGTGGACACATATAAATACATATGCTACAATTGTGTTTCCCATCACAGCAAATGGACGTGTGGGCTCATCGATTGAGTGAAGACTGGCTGCCGGGCTCCACGTGCTCCGCCAGTTCCAGCCCAAGTTCACTCTCTTTGACTGGCAAAGCTCCAAAAGAGAGGCGATCGCGCTTTTAAGTTTCAAAGCGGTTCAAAAGCTGATCTCCAATGGAAGCGATCGGTTCAAACATGCCTGGTGTGCATTCTGTTCAGTGTTCCTAAGAGAAGATTGGCGTAGGCGACACCCAGCATGCTCTCGGGCAGAAGCTGCGCGACCGTCACGGACACGTCGGAGGTGCCACGCTTGACGCCTGGAGCTTGGGAATCAGTTTGAGCGCAGAGGAATCATCAAACAGGGGGGATCGCACCACTCTGAATGAGCGTGTCTTTTTCCGATCCTGAGGGGTGCACCGCCTGAAAGGGGTGCTGGAGCACTACGTTCAGCAGGTTCACAGGTGGAGCACGAGACGAAGAGAGAGAGTGAAGAGAGACCTTCGAACTCGTAGGTCCCTCTCCATACGTCAAGAAGAAAGAGAGAGAGAGAGAGAGATTCATCAGAGAATCGGTCGATTGGAAGTTGTTTCGATCGCTTTCGGTCGATCGATTGGAAGGTGAAACGAGAATCGGGTGGTCTCAGCCGGTCGAATCAACTTTGTAAGCCATGCTCCGGTGGTCTCAGTGCCAGGCTTTGCAGACTCCTCGACTTTCAATGGAAAGCACCACTTCCCATGTGAGCCAAAGTGCTCGGGATGCTGAGCTTCGCCGGCTAGTTCTTTCCTCTCTGGCACAGCGCCGATGATTTTTCGACAAAAAGCAAGGGAAGGACTTGGGCATCGACTTGCATAGAAGGAACGAACTGAGCGACTTCAAAGTTGACTTATATAGTTATATAGTTAGCCAGAAACACCATTTTGGGTATGTAAGGAAAGAGCAGGTGCTGAAGTTTCATCTCATTTGAGAGTCAGGTATGAAATCAATACGAGGATACCGTACCGAATACCACTATTTTTCAAGGCAGCCACATTATGGTTAAATCCTTTTTTAGGTGCGTCCGCCAACACGCCACTGCTTCTGCTTTTGCTTCAACCGAATGCGCTTCAGGAGTGGTCTGCGGCAGAAGGGGGGAGCTTTAGAGCTCTATTCGCCCGGCACCCCGCAAGCTCGAAGACCAGCCGAGAGCCGTGCAAGCACGGCCCATGGGGCCGACAGTGACTTGTGTGACAGATTCAGGTCAGAACCCGCCACAGGCCTGAATTTTACTTTGAGAATGTGGACCGGCAGCCCATGAAAGACAAGCACATGCAGTGAAAGACAAGCTTGCTCGGTGGCATTTGGCTCCTTGCTCTAGCTACACGCTAGCTGTTATTACTTTATAACTACCACATGCTAGCATAGCCATGCCGGAAACCAAGCCCCTGCGAAAATTCTTCTGCCAGCGAGATTGCAAGACAAAGCAGGCCAGTGCTCCAAAAGTGTTCACGAGGTGCTTAATTCTTGTGTTCCAGACACGGCTAATGAGTGAATGAGTGGCATGCAAACTTGGCAAGTGGTAGACCTTGACCATGAGGACACTTCTGGTGCTCTAGCAGAGTTTCCTCGGAGCGTTCCGCTCCAGAATGCGAGGTCCGCTTCCCAGACATCAACGGTGATATTGAAATGTCTTCCACAGCTCTGTCACAGTCTTGATTTCTTGATTTGTGACATGCAGGTGTCCGACATCCGATGAGACAGTGGTCAGTTTGAGCGCCACCTCGTCCACCGGGTTTGCAGATGCTGACAGATATCCTGATGCTTCCAAAGGGCCACCAAGTCAGAGTGAAGTTCATGCAGAGGCAGCTGCCCAAAACAGTGACTTTGCATGTCGCACCTCAGCGCAGGTCACGTGCAAGGACGTAATACCATCCACATCCTGTGCGGAACCGGCTCCGGAGCCTACAAGTGAGCAACTTGATGTAATGCAAGATGATGATCATGACTCCAACAGCTTCAACCTGGAACCATGTGCTGATGAAGCAGCTGACCATGTGGTGCAACAGCCCGTGTTTGGTGCTTTGTCAGACCAAGAGGGTCCTCAGCTGTCAAAGCTCTTGGAAGTCTTGATGGAGCCTGGAGAAGAAGATGTGCCAGACTGTGCCTTTTGGACCAGGAACCAGCCCAACACGGGCCTTTCAGATGGCGAGTGTGTCAGAAATTCATGCGAAGTGGTGTAGCACAGGCATGTGTTTGTACAAGTTCAGAGGGTGTTTGACATGAGTCCTGAGTGGCCAAGCACCTTGCCCTGGAGGTCGACCTGCAAGTGTTCCAACCACGCGAAAGCCTTGGGTCGGATGATTTGAACGTTCCGGTGTCTGAGCTCTTCGAAGCATTGTTATTTTTCGGCAGGGAGTTGCTTCCTTTGGCGGATTCCTTAGCTGTTTTTTCTGGTGGAGTCCAGACCTTAGACACCAATGGCAAGAACCCAATCAAGAAGAAGCAGATTTGGAAAAGAAACTACATTCTTTCTTTAAACAAAACACTTTTTTGATTGTTTTCTGTAATTTTCTCAAGTCCCGGCTGCTCCAAGAAAGCACTCTCTAGGCCGGGCGTTTCCTACCATGCTGTCCGGGAGGCGATCAAATCAATTTGGTCAGACAGGACGGTATATCTATATGATTGCAGATTGTATATGTATATGATTATATGTAATATGTATATGTTATAGTGACAAGTAAGCGGTAGTAAGCTGTTTGCATCAACGATACTTGAGGCTGGGGGTTGTCTCGAGACTATCGATCTGATTTAAACACCAAACTGCTATTCAGCAATGCAAGCTCGTGAGTTCCTCAACTGCAGGTTCGAGGCGGTCGAGCACGGATCTCCCTGCAGGGGTGGCTTCATGCGCCGAGTACGCCCCAAGGATTTCCAGCATGGAAGCAATGCAATATCACGAACCCAAAACGGATAACAACGGATAGAAAAGAACATCACCTACATATGTATTGGATGGCTTTTCCGTAAATACTCAGCTAAGAAAAAAAGACGACAGACCACTTTCTCTCAAAGGCCTCGAGACCACGCTGAACTTTGAGCACCGGGGGCATGACGCTGAGCAAGACGGAAGATGCAACCATTTGACATGATGCATCAAGAAAGGACATGTGTTCCAAAAAGGAAGCGAACCTTTCATTTCAAAGGAAGAGAAATCAACGAAATCTCACATTGACATGATCAAAAGGGCACGAAATCCAGCGCCGGTTTTGACTGACCTTAGAGTTGGTCAAACCAGGCCGGGACTAAGTTAGGGTTTCGGTATATCGTGCAGAACATGAATAGAAAGACCAAGCGTTGCATGCAAGGCCTCAGAATCTCAATCACCAGCATCCCAAGCCAATCATCAAGCACCACAACAATGAACACGCGCAACTCTTCATAGAAACTCTCATGTAAATAGTTCCATTTGGCAAAGTCGCATCAGTTGCATGTTTAGTGATAGATTCTTCAATTGTTTGCCAATAACATACTTGTCACTCCGAAACACCAGCAGAATGAGAGGTCCACAAGTTAGACTTGTAACGAAAACAAGTCGGATCTTCCATCACACCCTTCCACTGCCTGCCGTTTTTCGGACCCGGCCAGGCCGCAAAACCGCCGAAAAAACCGTTCCATTGAGCAGAGGCGCCGCGCCCCTGAGGTTGGCCACGCTGCAGCAAATCCTCGAGACACGAGCTGTTGAAGGCCACCTTTTTTCGACCAGACAAGCACCCATCTGTTGATGCAGATGCCATTGGTTTCTTCAAAGACTCCTCGATCTTGAGATTTCTGATGTTGTATTCAGAGGCCAAGATCGACACAAAAGCGCCTTAAAACATACCAAAAGCGCCTCAAACGCCTCTTCCAGGCGGCGAAGAGGAGGCCGGGACTCGGCGTCGGCCAAGCAGCTCCCGATTCGTCGGACTCGGCCTCGGCTGTCAGGGTGAAGTCGGCGAGCTTTCGAAGGAGGACCTCAAGGTGGGACCGAGTTCCGAAGCTCCGAAGCTCGGATTGGACGCGAGGTCCACCAGAAGCATGGGTTTAGGATGGTTTAGGGTTGCATCCTCGCATCCTTCAGTTCATATTCAGGTTAACATTTTTACTTTTGCAAAACAAGGAGTGCAAGATTCGTTTATGGACTTCAGGTGCTCTCAGATTGGTTGGCACCCACCTATTTGGATGCCAAGCAGCTCGAGGATGGGAGTTGGTTTCTGCTCTTGTGTTGGGAGTTCTTGGACTTTCCTTCAGCTTTCCATTTTTGCATGACTTGACCTTGAAATTGCATGAGTGGGTTCCAAGACCTTTAGCATTGCATGGCGCTTTGCTACTTGGCTCGAACGGTAGCTCATCTTGCCTGTGAGCTGGCAAGCAGCAGGCTTGCGGTTGGAACACTCCGACTTGCCACATTGTGAAGCCATCAAAGTTTTTATTCTTTTTTTTTTCTTTCAGTGAGCTCACTTGATCAGGCAGGCGATGTCCGGACAAGGCCTAGGCTTTTTCATCATTGTGTTCACCTTGGCTTGATATGCATGAGAGCCACAAAGCAGCTGGGACGGTTTGTTTCATGTTGTGCCGCCGCATGTCGCAGGCTTTGCATCCTCTCGCAGTGCCTCGCTGCCCAATCTCAGCTCAGATGCTACGCGTAAACTGAATTGGGCTTCTGGGCAGCACGCATTGAGTGAAGATGCGCAGACATGAACTCATACACATGTAGGAACAAGAACGCTATGAACGGGGCTCCTGGCATCGCTACTAAGAGCGATCGGACGCTACGAACGGGGCTCCTGGCCGTACTACTAGTAACAAGAAGCGCAGACATGAACTCATTGCGTGCCTGTGGAATTACGGTGCCTGTCATTCAGGAAAAGCTTGGGGCAAGTTGTGCAGAGCCAGGATGCCTTTCTCCCAGCGGAGTGGCGAACCTTCGCCTTGACACAACCAAGCAATGAGTCATGTGTCATGTACATATTTGGAAGAAATTACGGCACATGATGGCAATGTAACATATCATCTTTGGGGACCAGGGCTTTATATAACTCTTCTCATTCAGATGTATTGGCATGTGCCTGTGATCCTGTGACCTAGGCCATGCGCTTCAGTCAGCTGGGGCGAAATGCTTCTCAGTTGAATTTTGGACACTGAAGCCAAATTCCAGAAAAAGATTGTCCGACTGCCACTGCCAGTGTATTTCTTCCGCTACTTTCCTCTGCTCTCAAGGCATATACAAAAAGCCCAACTCGTTCTGAGCTCAGCGATTCCGTCTCCCAACCTTTTTCACCCAATGTGATTCGTCGCTCAGGGAGTATGGGAAGTTCTACGGCGACCCGCGCAAGGAGCGTCCCTTCTCTGGACGGACGCCGACGCCTTCTCTCAACTCGGCTCCGTCGGCCGAGTGGATGCGAGTTCTCCGGATGGTTCGGTTTTGATGTTCGATGCGAGGCAGGCGAGTTCAAGATTGCCACGAGATTTCCGCATCTTGGTCCGGGAAGGGCGGAGGGATGAGGTGGTGCGGAGGCGTGGAGGCGGCGAAGGCAGAGAATTTCCTGAGATTCTGGGCTGATTCTGAGGTTGCCGGTGTCAGACACATCCTTCTCAAGGTCTGAGCCTCGAGTGCTCTGGGTCTTTCCTTGTTGACGGAACGCTGCAGAAGAGCCTTGGTCGTTGAGTCGTTGGACCGAGGCTCTACGGGCAGAGAGGGCATTCAGCTTGTCGTCTTCCGGGGGGAGCCTGGCTTCTACAAGTTGCTTGCCTTAGCTGTGATGTCCCAACTCCGAAGGCTTCTGGGTCAACATCTAAATACCGAAAAGAGATTATATGCAGGGACATGCAGGGAGATGCTCAATGATTTTCACCTGGGTGCGAACATATGTGCAGCCAAATCAAGATCAATTCGTTTGCTCACCAAGAAATGACGGCCTCAACGTCATCACGGGTGTGAAAGCCCAACGCATGTGCAACGTAGCAAACAAGGACAGTCAGCTGTGCAAAGCAAAAAGCAAATGTGTCGGCTTGCTGCACTCTCTTCCAGGACTGGATAGAACGCTTGCTGGGCTGAATGCCACAACAAGCGTGTTGTGGACTTTGTGTCTAGCAGTCTGGCACTCTTAAGGTGCTTGGCTTCTTGTCTTGCACCGTTTGGGTATGAACACTATTTTGTTCAACAAACAAGCGCAAGCAGCGCAATGTTAACAAGCTTGGAAGCGAACGTCGCAAAAGTCACCGGTGCCAGATTCAAGCTCAGCCGCCTGCAAAGCAGGCCCAGTCTAAGTTTGTGCGAGTGACGCAGCCAGCATGGCGTTTCACACCTCCAAGCAAGGGAGGAATCAACTCATCCTGCTGGAAAATGCATCGTCTCAGGATGTGCAAATGTTGAGATGAAACAACACATGACAAGACCTGGATCATTCGGAGAGGCAATCCAAAAGCAATTCGAGGAAAGCTCCTATGCGGTACTCACAGAGGTTGGGAGTTTGATTCTGGATCTTCACTAAGTTGCGAGTTTGGTCGACGGGGTCTTGCCGTTTTCTTGGACACCTGGCAACCCGAGTTCCTGCAGCACCGCAGTTTCTTCGTGCGGACCTTGCTGAAAGAATAGCTGGTGAGCTGGAAGCGGTGGACAAAGCAGATGGTCCGAAACTAAGGTGCTCATTCCGCTCATTCCGAAACCTCCATCCAATGGCCCAAAAGGAACCTTGCAGTCACTTCACAACATCTCAACAACCAAGGATTTGAGCCGAATGCAGAGGAGACTACCCTTCACCCTTCACCGCGCAAGTGTGCATATGTTAAATGCATGTACCATGATTGTACATGTACGTGTTAAGAGCCTCCCTGATCAGCTCACCTTTTTCGCCATGTCACCATCGAACGAAGATTCATGTTTTCAAGCCCAGTGACTCGGAAGACCCCTGAGCCTCATTTGGGTTTGTGCGTTCTCATACCGGTCTTGGTCCCATTTCGCCCAAGGAAGAACACATCGAGGGAGAGAAACAACAAATGCGAAAGAACCGTATTCATAGAGGTCCTGGTCCTGGTCCCCAAAAAGGTTGTTGGTTCACGTAGGGTTTGGGACCATACAGACAAATCCCTGTACATATTAGTGGCAGCGATCAATTTCCAGGCGCAAACATGGACATTTCCTCTGAACATCCGCGCAGAGGAGCTTCCAGTGCCCTGCTATACCAGCGGTGTGGTCGATGGATGGGCACGTTCCTCAGCCAAATGTTTACACCCCAGCGGAACTTCGGCCCACTTGACCAAACTGGGGCGACTCCCAGCGGAAAGTAGAGCGGACACATGTTGTTGGGGGGGGACAATAGTGGATCGTTTGGTGACCTAAGCTCGTTCCTCCGGTTTCAAGCAGAAGGCTCTGCTGTCCGTCAAACCACGTGCTGCGGCTCCCAACAGACCGTTTGAGTCATAAGACTCTGTGCTGCCCAGATTCAACAGGGATCGCATCACCGGTTCAATATCCAAATCCCTACAACGCCCATGGTCTAAAACGAGTCTAAAAGTCTTTGGGCTTCCTGTCCCCACTCCCTTTGTCCGAGGAGTTGCTAGGCCCTCCTCACCTTCGGCGCTTCTTGTCCAAAGCCCAGACCATTTGGCTACCTCGGTCGCCACGTGCGCCACCGAGCCAAGCCGCGTGCCAGGCGCTTGGCCCAGGCGAGGCAAGACACCGCGGGACGATGGACGGAGAATCGGAGTCGGACGGGGTCGGCAAAGACGCGGCCAAGCTTCATGTCGAGGCGGCTCTTCCGGGCGCGGAATCACCTCATGGCAGGAGAGACGTCGAAACGAATCACCGAGAATCACCTTGCAGTAAAATGCTCAGAGTCGCAAGTTGCTCCTTGGATGTGCTGCGAGGCTGGGATGCAGCTTGCTGCGCCTCGCTCGGGAGGTGTTTGCTAGCCTTGGACTCAGCTGGCGTGTGTGTAAAGGCAACAAAGACGAAGAAACTCAAGGTGACAGCTTTCGAAGGTGGCTTAAAGCCCAAATCTGAGTCAGTTTCGCCATGTTCTTTGTGATCTTTGTGGCACTCTCTTGCAGACGTATAGCATTTTTCGCAATTTCATGTTGACAAGGCTTGCACCGGCTTGGACACTAAGAACGATGGTCGGCCGCAGGCAGAACACACCTGCACACCTGCCCTCAATCGCTCTGGACATTTCAAACCATTGAGAGGTGAGACGATTTCGACCTGGCTTGGACTACACAGCCATTCTGCTTGGAGTTTGTACCATTTTTGGTTGGACGTTTCGCTTTGACGTTTGGACGTCTATTGTATTTGAAGGCCGTTCTTTTGGCTTTTTTGGTCGGGGAATGAGCTATCTCCACCCCTGAGGTGGCAGCTCGAGGCGCACAAGACTCGGATGAGGCTGGGTGAAGTGTTCGTCCTGGTGACGCTAGACAGCCATATTCTGATGTTTGACGCTTGCAAAGACGCAGAGCAATGATTCAGGCAGACTTGGATGCAATCCTTTGCTTCGCATTGGGCGGCAGCAAGGCCAAGTAAGTGTTCATGGAATTCTCAGACAATAGTTCCTTTTCACTTAAGAGTTCTGTGGTTGAGGATGAGCTGCAAACTGCTGCCTCAGAGCAGTGGGCAAGCGAGGAGGCATGGAGAGGGAACAGCAAGAGAAAGCACGTCATATCGAGGGCAACGAACCCTGACAGCTTGATGAACGAAGTCGTAACAGGTTTTTCACGTGTGATTGGCAGTGCCGCCTGCCTTGAAGCTCGTGTTTTTGGCTTTCTTTGTAAACGTGAGATTCTGTCACATGAAGGTGGGTGGCTTTGAGTGCTACCTCGCAGCGGACGAGGCTCGGACACATACAACGAGGTGCTTCCGCTTTTTTCGACGCTTGGCTCTTCGAGGAGGATGAGACTGTCGAGGCTCAAGAGGCAGATGAAGTCATTCCCTTGGCACTGTCGAGGCCCATGTTCCCTATCTCTTTTTGCCAGGTCTACAGGGGAGCAGACACAGATGGCCCATTGGCCAGCCAACGAATTGATGTCCTTGACATGTTGACAGTCCATGACCATCCCTGATTTCTTTTTTTTCGGTCTTTGAGTCCGACTGCAACAACAACCTCTTTTTGCATTTGTTTGGCTCTTAGCTTGGCCTAGCTAGACAAAGACATAAACTGTTTATGTCATTTGTTTATGCACCACCATTTGATCCTCAAGCTAAGTTTTATTGCTGTTTGTTGAAGTTGAGCCGCGAATGGCTCCTGTTCCAAAGATCATGTAGCTTAACATGGCTTTGGTTGGAGCTCATGGCACATAACCTGGCTCTGAATTCCTTATTCCCGCACTCCGTCTCCTTTGACCATTTCGAGCCGGACTTGTACGACCATTTCGAGCCCGTACACACGGATCCGGACACCCTGGGAGTTGTCGCACGGGTGGGCGAACGGATCCCTGTGCTCTCTGGGGTCTTTCAGCTGCTCCATGAGTTGTCCGGAAACGAGGAGGCCCTCGAGCGCGCCAGACGAGCAGACCCCTTGGGCTCCAATGGGGTGTTGACGCATGCAGCAGAGCATATACCCTTGGTGAACTCGGTGTTGCAGGCGGTGCACAAAGAAAGAGATGACAAAGAAGCCTTGGAGCGAGCGCAACTCCGGAATCCCATTGGAAGCCAAGGCTACTTGACCAAAGCCTTGGAACATATCCCCTTGGTCAGTGATGGCATGGTCGCTTATCATCGGTACCAGGGTGACGATGTGGCCGCTGAACGTGCCAGAGGCTATTCCGTGGAAAGGCTTTTCAGCCGAGATGGTGCCATTACGCGCGTCGCCGAGCTGGTGCCAGGCTCCAACCTGTTTGCGGCCTGGTTTCACCGGATGAACGGCGACTCCGAGCCTTGGAACCGATTTGAACGGTTTGAGCGATTAACAAGTGCATTGGTACTAGTAACAAGAAACTACTAGCTTCTTGCTACTAGTAGTAATGGCCTCCAACCTAGTAGTTTTGGAGAAATGACTTGTAGTCAGGACACTCCTTTCCATCTTTTTAAACACGTCTCTTCTCTTCTCTGTATCAGGAACGCTTTGAGCGGGCCTTGAACCTCTATGAAAGCTGGAGCGCCTTGGGCTCCGGAAACCCCGACAGCGGCTTGTGGCAAATGGCGGAGCTGCTGCCGGGCGGTGATGCCGTCGCCTTTGCCGTGCACTTGCAATCCGGACCGAGCGCGTTCCCGTGGATGTGGGGATGTCGGGACCGATCCCAGCGGTGTGACTTCGCAAAAGGCAACCACGCAGTCGCGCAGTCGATTCACGAAAGACTTCGCAAACTTTTCGCGCGCGAAAGCTTCCGAAAGCGCGTGGAAAGCTTGCAAACACTTTCGAAATCAGTTGTGATGCAGTGCACGGAAGCCAAAATGCAAGCCGCGAAAGTGTTGCGAAGGGAACTTGCGAAAGCAGAGCCCATTAGAACATTTTCGATCGATAGGTTTTGAACAAAGCTCATTTTGGGATCCGTGGTTCCGGCGGTTGGTGGTTTTTGGTTCTTTGCCCTGAAGTTTTGTCAGGACACTATGCACAAGCTCTGCGCACAGTGACCAAAACCAGCTGGGTGAATGTGCAGACGCCCGAGCTGATCTTTTCCCTTCGCTGTCAGAGTCTCACGCATCTCTGGTGCGACAAGGCCAGAACAGCGTGCGGTTGGACGGCGAACGAGGTACTGTAGGTAGTTGAGCTCGGATGTTGTTTGTAGGTTGACATCCAGGAGGTGGATGTGATTCCAAGGCGTGGGACTTGCGAGTGACATAGACATACAAAGAGGATGTGATTAGTCTATCTATCGATCGATCGATCTATCAATCTATGGATCTACATCTATCTATCTATCTATCTATCTTGCTATTTGCTATCGACATGTTTGTGAAGGCAACTTTCCTTGGTCGTGGGTATGTCTGATATGGCGGCGAACTTTCTGCGCATCGACCGACAGGCTGCAAACATTGCATGCACATACTCTTTGTATTGCAAAGCCCAGCAGTCTAGCAGTGGAAGATCGTAGTATGTAATATTATAGATTGCTCGAGCCACAAGAACTTGATTGTTGTGGACATGTGCTGCTGTGGGCAACTGCTATTCATTCGGATCCAGAGTCAAGACAAAAGCTGTACGGTTTGTACCAAGCATAGGCAGCTTTAGACTCATACTTGTCCTGTGCAGTACCAAAGATTGAGCGAAGACAACAGCAGTAGTATCAGTATATTATCACGAAAGCCAGCCGATAGGCTAGGCTGGAGTTGTTGATGGGTGAACGAAGTGAGTACAGGGTGTGTGTCGGGGGTGGTGACGTAGCCGGTCCGGCAGGGTAGGGCGAACCCAGAGCCTGGTGGAGAGCGAAAGAAGGAGGCGGCCCAGTCTGCATGTATGGTTTTTTGGGCTGTTGTGATGCGAGTTATGTAATTGATGCCGAATAGTGCATCATTCATATCATGAGGAGATCAGGAGGCTATTTGGAGAGTCTTTCGACAAGGGGTGGGAGTTCATGTCGAAGGGGCACAACGTGACAGGAAAAGAGGTCGGGAGTGCACCAGGAAAGTGAGATGTGCGTCTCTTACCCCTCTGATTTCCTGTGGCTAAAAGAGTGGAAGGGAACGCGGAACGCACCCGTAGAGAACAGGAGAGGGAATAGAATGCAAGAAGGGCACTCCTCAGAGCTATAGATGTCCAAGGAGTTGGGCTTTGTATATTGGGCCCATCAAGTTGCCGCCAGAAGCGGCGAGACTCCGTGCTGGCTAGAACCTACTTCTCCTAGAGAAAGCGTTCAGACAACTCAGGAGAATATTTGTGGGCTCAACCTGAGAAGACATAGAATGGAGTCCGGAACCTTTAAGTTGCTGGAGGTGCCCTTGTTTTGTAGTGAAAGAGCCGGTTACCCAGATACCCCTCTTAGCTATACATACATGTCCAAGAGAGCCCGCCTTTCGTACAAATCCAAGTCTATCCTATCACACCTCATGGCGAAGGAGAGTTGACCCAGGCGTTATGTATATAGGCTCTGGCCTTCATGTTGTGTATATAGAGCCTATCATATCCACCCTCAATGCAAGACTTTGCGCCTCTCTGCCTGGTATTTCCCCATGCCTGACAGCAGTTGAAGTGCCCTGTTGACTTCACCCCATAACCGCATTATATAATGTAATGTCCCTTTAGGGAGGCTGGCTTTCGTTCCCTCCCTTCTCAGGCATAATATATATATATATATATGTATATACACTTTGTCATCACACACAATGTTCTCCTGATGCTACTTCCCACTTTATGACAAAGTATCAAAATACGTGGACCATTACTTGCCTTGCAAGCTTCCCTGTCGAAAGTGGTGATCTTACCCAGAAATGATCTTACCCTAGTGATGCGTTTGCTTCGCAATAGATACATGAACAAAGAACTAGAGTTGGTAGAAGCGGTTGTGAAGCATGGCCAGCGGTGGCTACGACGAAGCAGCCCGTGGACTTCTGGTGCTTTTGTGTGGAATTCCAGGCTGCGGCAAAGACTTGATCGGGAGGAGCTGCGCACAGGTTTTGAACGGTGCCGCGCTGTCACAGGATGAACACCAAGGAAATGCCACCTCAACGTTGGCAAAGTTCGAATCGCTACTTTTGCAAGGTACTTCACCTATCATCGTTCTGCGTAATGGTGTGGATGTTGGGGATCGACTTCCATATGTAATCTCAGCGCGGCGCAGTGGCTACAGAGTCACAGCGGTTTGGCCTGAAGAGATTTCGAGTGATCAGAGCGCCCGCAGAGCCGCCATTTTCTTAGCCAGCCTTGCTGGCTGCTATGGACGCTTAAGTGAAGGAGGTCGGTCTGGCCATGAAACATTGACAGTGACTGACAACCTGTCCAAACCCGCACAGGTATGCCTCAATTTCTTGCAGATGTTCCGAGCACCATCAGCGCCAGGGGAAGTTGATGCTGTTTGCAGAATGCCCTTTTTGCAATCGAACCTGGCATCATTTGAGGAGAGCTTAACCGGCAAGTTGTCAGACATTCAGACTGACATGTGCAAGGGAAAGGCGCTTCCAGACTTTGTAAAGAAAGCATTTGTCGGCAATTTCGAAGGAACCAAGATGAAGATCATGAAGTGGGGTGAAGCACGTCGATCATCTGAAGAGATCATTACTGAGTTGCTTGTGTTCCTTCGAAACCAGATCTCCATCAAGGCCGTACCTCCCCCTCCTGCCCCTACAGCTGTCGACACCAAACGTTTGCAGCGCGCAGCGAAGATTCGGGCAGCCGTCGAGCATTTAGTGTCACCCTTCAATCTGTCGGCTTGTCGAGAGGGTGGCACCACAGTGACTCTCTGCAGGTGGTTGACCGTGGAGGATCGTTTACGTCCAGCGTGGCCCAGCAGCTATTTTGCGGGCGCACCGCAGCTGAAGAAATGGGGAACAACGGCTCAGGATGTGTTGGACGCAGCACAGGAAAGCCTTGATGCCTTGGCTCCTCTCCAGGAGGGCGACAAAGGCGTGCGCGTGCAACTGCTCAACCAAGAGGGTGCGGTTTATGTCAGCCCAGTTGACCCTTTGCCTGAGGCTTCATTGCTCAAGCTCAGATGTCCTGACATCGAGCGGGCACGGTGAATGGTTGATGTCGACCATTTGTTGGGCTCAAATCAAAGACTGTTTGAGCGAGACACTGCTTCTTTTGGAGTATGGTTGATACATTTGATACTTGTTTTTTTTGCTCACAGTTTGTAAGCAGCTTTCAGCTTGGCTCTTGAAGCAGCGCCGCTTGACCATTGAAAGTCAAAGCATTGATGCTGCTTTGAGGGAAACAGAACTTGAAAATGCTTGTGCACATGATTATATAATATATTGGTTCTTTCTTTTACCCTCGTCTGAATTGCAAGTAGCTGCACCTTTTGTCCAGAGAGAGAGAGAGAGAGACTCTTGCTTTGCAAGTTGGCCATAGTTACGGTGTCTTCACGTGTCTCATCTGTCAAGCTGCCATCAGTGGCAGCTTTCTTTTGAATGCTGCATGTCTGCATGTCGTTTTGCCAGACCGGTATCAAACCATATCAAACCATTTTTTCTATGGAGTTCAGGAAGGAACAGACCGAGACTGAAAAATCCGCCCGGACCCAACAGCCGAGCACGTGATTCGGTCAGGGACATCGTCGCCATATCAAAGATCCCGCTGCTAGCTTAGTATTCGCATTGTGAATAGAAGACGTGGTGCATTCGATTCTTTTCCAGGAAGATTCTGGAGACGCTCAAGGAATGACCGCAATGGAATACTCAAAGGCTTGGGCTTTGGAGTCTGACTCTGTTCTTATAAGCCAGCATGTGTGGACTTGATCAGGAGCTACTCAAGGGAGTGGTGGATGAGATTATTTCACTTCGAGTCGACTACTTCACGAGAATGGTCGAGACCCTCAGTCATCCACCCTTTCAAGACGTGTCAAGAGCAGCGTCTTTTTTTCCCTGGCATTGTTGGGAAGGTCAAAATCACCAAACGACACGGGCGAACTCACCCACCCATACTCACCCAAATCCATTGTCCTGACAATCAGGGAATGTCTCGACTCCTCGACCATCCGTCTTGACTCCTCGACCTGAGGTGCCAACTTACGCTGATTGGATTGTTGAGTGGCAGACCTATGGATTTTCAAAGCACCAGGTCAAGAAGCCACATCGAACACTACTCAGCTCTAGATAGCGATGGCCTCCATCCAGCGATGGCCTCCAAGCTAGTAGCGATAGAAATCAAATCGCTGTGACAATTTTGCAGAACCTCGCTGACTGGCATTGCAAAGGTTCCTGGACGATTACTTGCTGCCAAAGTATCGTCAGGACTCAACCTTTCATGGGGCCAACACTGACACCTTTTGGTGCTGTTTGGATCTGTGCCATTTTTGGTGTCATTGAATTGAATTTTCCGCAGCTTTTGTTCCAACATCTCTTCCCACGGCGCCATGGCATTCCGTTGGAGTCGAGTTGCTGCTGGGTCTGTCCGGCGACTGGCGGCTGGAGCGTGTGTCAGCGCGAGCCTGGCACATGGTCTGCAGCTCTCGAGAGAGCTGCGCCTTGAAACTAGGCAAGACCTGGAGGAGCGTGTGAGAATGTTGGAGACGAAAATCAAGGCGATGGAACTGAACGACCTCGAGGAAGTTCGGGACTTCGCCTTAGTTTTAGCTTTGGGATGGTTTTACCATGTTTTACATGCTTTTGTAACGTGCTGACGATGTCGGAAACAATGCTTCGAAGCTGCTACCAATAAAGGCGATTGCCAGCATCAAATTGGCTGCCAAGCAGCATGGTCTTGACATCGCTGGTGGTACCATCCGCAGAACATCTTCACGCTTTTGCTTGGGTGTCGAGCACGGTGACTACAATGGCACAGAGCTCTTTGGTGTTGGCACGGACCGTTTCATTTGGATGGCCTACAAGCCGAACAATTCTGGAAAGATTCGAATCTTCAGCCAGAATTTTCCCGGGGAGGGTGTTGTGGAGTTTCAACCAGGGCAGGTGCCAGCTCCAAAGTCTTCATCCATCTCTGAGACCTGGGCACGCTTTCCCTACGGCGTGGACTTCGTTCTTCGGAAGAGTGGCTTTGACACCTCGCGTGGGTTCGATGCTGTGACGCATGGCTGGAAAATTGGCAAAACACATGGAGAAAAACCCGGCAAAAACGAATAACAGAAGATCGAGGCAACCAGACTTGATTTCAACCCTTGAGGGTTTGGTACATCCGCAAGGTTAATTGGCAACATCCCTGGTGGAGGGATGTCTCGATCAGCTTCCTTGGTCCTGAACCTGATGCTGACCATGCTGGAAATCAACAAAAATACCTTGCCTGACGGTGATTTCAGGGTTGCCTTTCGACGGCAGAAAAGCGTGTTGTGTCTTACTTTTCCGCTGCTTCCCGCTTGTCATGCTTGTTCTTGAGGTGAAAATGGCGCAACAGGTTGAGAATGACTGCATTGGCCTCTTTGTTGCAAAGACTGTCGCCACCTGTGTCATGGCCATTGCGAGCCCTGTCCACATAAGGAACACCTTGTGGCAACCTTGATCAAATCATGATCTACTATGCAAGACACGGAATGGGAACTCGCTTTGATCCCAAGACCAACAAGGTGAGGGCAGTTGCCGTGCATTTTGGTCTCTCCGTTCAGGTTTGGACTAGGTGACTCAGGACCGTCGAAATCGATGAAAGGAACGTATATAGATGAAATCCGAGCTTTTCAAAGCGAGCGTTCTCCTCTAATGGATGGCAAGTGTTCGAATTTAGCAGCTTTTAAGTTTATAGACGCTCCAGAGCCAGCAGCGTGCACTTCTTCGTGTACGGCGCAGTTGGTGCTTGCAACCGTTTGTCAACATGCCCATGCTCACATGCGAGAGTAGCATCTTTTTCAGGTGTGTGCCAGGTGCTTTCCACATGCGTCATCCCTCCAAAGTGCGTAGTTTCTTATTCGCAGGAAAGGCCAATCTTCGATGTCTCGCAGGAATGGGTCATGTCTCCGTCATGCGCTTCCAAGCAGGATGCCGAATGCACGACAAGCATTCGGCTTCAAAAGAGCCGGACATCACATGTTCTCTTTACAAAGGTGCCGGGTTGATAGTGATCCGCACAGAGAAGTCGCACTTATACACAGCCACTTATACAGAAGTGCTTTAATTTAGGAGTCCTATTTACTGCGCAGGCTCGCGTGGCACCTTCGAGCAAACTACCAGTTCTTGTAGCCTCCGTGTAGTAGCCTTTGCGTATTCTTTTGAGGATAATAGCTTACAGACGACAACAGGCCTACACTGAAATACCACTCGAACGCTTTTGCATCACTAGCATCACTGCACCACCTAAGACTTTACAAGCGCCGAGTCCCCTACTTCAGCCGCTTCAGACATGCAGTGTGGTCAGTTTTTGCTGTCGTGTGTGAGGTCAGCTATGTTCCGCTTGGTATGGATACCAATGAATTTCGCATTGCTGCCTTGGACACTGGCACTGTCCGCCATGGCTTGGAGAAAACCACCTATGCCGTGCGTGTCAAGGACGGCTGAAATTGACATTGGCACACCACAGCTGCGAGTGCCTGCCAGGAATGTAGGGAATTGGTCGCTTTACTCCAGCAAAGTGGTTACAAGGTGCAAAGTTTGGGTGACATCAAAGAGCGCAAGACTTACGACCTGCTCTTAGACCCCAACACTGCTGAAAACAGATTATGGGAGGATTGATGTAGTGACGAAGACCAAGGATGAAATATTGGCCAAGTTTGGCAAAAGTCATCCCAATCTCTGTGAGAGACTGGAGTACATCTTCTTTGCACAGGTGGGGTCCTGACAAGTTCTGCTGGTCGCCGCTTCATGTTTGGCATTTTGGTATCTGAGGAGCGCTTTGAGGGCATGGTGAAAGCCTGGAGGGAAGGAAAGATCGAGGAGGCGTGGATTCAAAGTGAAATTACATGCGAGAAGGGCATGATGTAAGAACCCTATGGACAATCCTTTTCCCGAGGGCATGGTTCTTGTTCATGTAATGAGTGATGACCTACACTGAGGTAGGTGCCATCTTCCGGCGTGATGGAATTGGTCTGCGTAGCTGGGCTCAGCTTTAGAGTTTGAACGTTGCCACCTTGAACGTGGCTCCCAAGGTGATGAATATCAAATCTCAGGACCAGAACTAGAGGCATCGAGGGCAACTTCACTTGCCACGCAGTAGCCTTTTGACCTGTGCATGTCTGAAGTAAAGATTTTCTCTGTTGTGGAGCAACGCTTTGTGCCGTTGCGCGCTTTAAAGCCATTTCTCCAGACCATGGTCAACATCGCTCGAACTATACCTGGTGTGATTGGCGAGCGTATGCTTGGCGGTGGTGACAAGGCAATTAGAGAGGGAGCAGATAGACAGGTACTGTACAGAGTTTTGAAGTGGAAAGAGAGGTAGAATGAGATATACTAGCGGACTGGAACTTAGAATGCATTTTTGGAAATCCTGATCCGGGGGAATTCCTTTTCCCCCCCGGTACCGTGAAACCGTGCTGATGATCTTACATAAACTTGGATCAACTTGAATAAACTTTGGCTCAGGGAAAAGCCATGTGCTGCTCTCCAAGGGGAAGATTTCCATATGTGCATGTATATACTGCTTAAATGTGTTAGGAATATTGTGGAAGCTTGAAAAACGTGCATATACGTGTGTATAAACGCTTTCCTTTCTCTACCTTTGCATTGGGAGGGAAAACAGAGAAATGCAAGGATTTGAACGCGGAAAGGAGATGGGCAGGCAAAGGGGAAATTACAGGCAAGCTAAACGAGAAGAGCGGAAGGAAACCGTAAAACAACACACGCCAGAATGAATTGAACATCATCAAACTTTGAATGCCACCACCCAAATCACAATATGGCTACGGCCAATCTTTAAATAGTGAAGGAATGGGGATGTTTCCTTGTGGCGAGCTGGTTTCCTTCACATTGTTGCTGTTATGGGGTCTACACTGCACCGTTTCCCTCAATAAGGCTCCCGCACACCGTCTTCACAGTAATGTATATTTTTGTGTGGTTGGATTATACTGTAAGTGTGCGGTAACCCATTCCCTTCCAATCCTTCCTGTCCTTGCCTTTCTTGTCTGCCTCTCGTGCCTAGTTCCTTCCTGTGTTTTGTTTTCCGTTCTTTGATTTGCCTTTGTTCCGCGTGCCTTCCTGAGTATTCTACGACTACCCCCGAAGGCACAGTCTACACGGCCATATTGTGATTGATGGTTTTGAGTGGTGGCATTCTAAGTTCGATGGTTCTCATTTCATGCTGGCGTGTGCTCTTTTCCGGCTTCCTTCCCCTTTGTTCTTTTAGTTTGCCTTATATTGCCTTTGCCTGCACAATGTCACTTCCGCGGTCAATTCCTTGCCTTTCTCCCGTTCTATTTTCTTTCCCTTCCTATTTGCTGTTTTTTTTCCGCTTCCTTTCCTTGTAGCGAGCCGGCCTCCTTCACATGGTCATTGTTATGGGGCATTCTAAGTGAGCAATCTAGTCTACACTGTACCTGCCACGTTTTTGCCCTTTCAATGCATAAAGCTCCCACACACAGTCTTCACATGTAATGCATGGTTTTGGGTGGCTGGATTAAAAGTGTGCGGTGTGTTCCCTTGGCAGTACTTCCTGTCCTTGCCTTTCTTTTCTGCCTCTCTTGCCTTAGTTCCTTCCTGTGTTCCTACATGTGTGTCTTTTTCCCTTCTTTGACTTGCCTTCGAATTTTCTGCCTTTTCCGGGCATCCCTTCCTTGTCAAATGCCTCTTTGGCACTGTGTTTGTTTTGGGGTATTCTATGGCTACTCCTTCGAAGGCAAAGTCTACACCGCGCAGCCATATTGCGATTTAGGGTTTTGGGTGGTTGTGGCATTCTAAGTTTAGCTGTTGTCATTCCAATCCGGTGTGTGTGTGTGTTCTCTTCCAGTTTCCTTCCGTTTCTTGCCGGTCCGAACATTGAGCTACTTGGCAATCATTCGTGTCCAAACGCACATTCTTGGCTTCTCCTAAGCAAGGTCAGGCCAACCAGCACAAATGCATTCCTCACATCACTCTCTCTACATCATCTACACTATGGATACTCCAACCCATCATTTACACAATCAAAAAAGCTCCCAAAACCACTTGTGAGCCAACGCCTGTGGATTTCCACGCAAAACTGCAACCAAATTTAGCTTGTTATATCTCATGAATTGAGGCATTCTAAGTTTCAGGCGTCCAAAAGCGTGCATTTTGCAGTAAGATGTGGCATTCCATATTTGCTATTTTAGTGCATTTTCCGTGCTATGTCAGACACGCGACGTATACATGCTGTGGGATATTCTACGTCTACTCTTTGCCAGGCACAGTCTATTCAAAGTTGTCATTCTTTCCCCGTTCCCTTCTGATGCTTGATTCTTGATTTCTTTTCCTTGCCTTTCCTTTCGCCCTTCCTGCATGTTTCCTTCCTGTGATCTTCGCAATTGTATATATCCCCTTTCCTGCCTTGACTCACTTTGCTATCTTCCTTGTCTGAAGCCTCCCCGTCACTGTGTCTGTTATGGGGTATTCTACGGCTACTCCTTCCAAGGCACAGTTTAAACAACCATACTGTGATTGATGGTTTTTGGGCGGTGGCATTCTATGTCTGATGGTTTTTGTGTTCATTCCATTCCTGCGGGTGTTCCTTTCCGGTTTCCTTTCGTTCTTTTCATTTAGTTTGCGTGTGATTTTTTCTTTGCCTGCCCATTTCCTTTCCGCGGTCAATTCCTTGCCTTCCCTTTCTTCCTTGCTTTGCCTTCTATGTGCCTTTCCCTTCCTTGTCGTGAGCCAGCCTGATGCATTCTAAGTGGGCAGTCCGCAGTCTACTTCTCGGTGCAAATTTCCGTGGCCAGTCCCTGCACAAAGCTTTCCCACACAGTTCTTACAAGCAATCTATGCCTACGGGTGGTGGAACTCCAATAAGTGTGCATACCCTTTCTGATCCTTTTCTGCCATTCTGGTTTCCTTCCAATCCTTCATTTCCTCTCTTTGCCCTTTTTTCGTCCCTTTCTTGCCTAGTTCCTTCCTGTGTTCCTCCTTGTGATTATTTTTCCTTCTTTGACTTAGCCTTTGAACTTTCTGCCTTTTCCGCATCCCTTCCTAGTCAGATGCCTCTTTGGCACTGTGTCTGTTACGGGGTATTCTACGGCTACTCCTTCCAAGGCACAGTCTACACTGCCATATTGTCATGTATGTAACACATCATTTAACCGGCTCCGCATTCCATATTTGCTTGGTGTATGGCATTACGGACTGAAACTTGGAATGGGTCTGGTAGATACCAAAAAAAACTCAATATGTAGGCATTCTAAGATAGCCCTCCGAGCCGGCATTCTAAGTCTCCCCCCCGGCATTTTGGACAATTGGCCGGCATTCTATGTTTGAGTCCGTCGGTATAGATACACTTGGAACAATAGCTAAGAGTGTAATAAGATAAAGATCAAACGAGGTTTGCTGGGTTGCTTTTTCATTTTGATGATCCAAATAGGGTGCATCTGGAGCTATCTTGCGACCGGACGCTGAGCAAGCTCTCCGCAATGCTGTGGACACTGGCTACAAGCGCTCGTACCCTGACCTGGCTGACTCGTGGCTCTGGTTTGTCTTCACAAAGGTGATATACTTTTAGTCACCGGTGGCATTCTCTCTGTCAGAGGATGGTTTCGAGATGTGCCACCGGAGACTGTGAGAGAATACTACACTGTGCGATCGATGAATTGCTAGGATGCTCTGTCAGAGTCGGACAGTGAACAGCTCATTCCGTTTCCTCACCCTGCCCTTCTAGCCTTCGTAAGGACAAGTGCGCCGTTCATGTCGTACGAGCTTGCAAGGGAGTAGAAGTGCTCGAGGGCTTACTTTGAAGTGGACAGCACAGCTGAAATGGCTGAAGTGCCCGCGATCGGCCACCTTTAGACCGAGTTCCGGTCGCCTGATCGGCCGCCTAGAGATGATGTTCAAGCAGAGCCGGTCCGATGCCCGTACTGAGTACTTCGCAAGGCTGGCTACTTGTACAGGTGAAGCATTCAGTTTTTTTCTCCGCTATTCGACGGAGCTTTCAGAGATGTCCTTTGAAACACACCCCGCGCAGAATGTGTACAATTTGTGGCCTCCAGCCGAATACATTAATCAATAAAAGAGCTACCAAGGCTCCTATACATGCGAGAGACCGCCGTTGCACCCAAAAGAGGTTTTGCTGGGTTTGAGCTACTTCGAAGTACTTGTCTGAGATTGCAAGAGGATTACTGACCTTGGCATGTTTTGAAAAATTGGAAACAATTCTGCCTTTTTGAAGGAAAGTATCTCGTGGCGCTTGTGGGATCCTTGAAATGTGGTGCAACAACCTCCACAGCAAACAACTTGCAGGTTATTGATTTCCTAAGGCTCTCTCCAAGATCTCTTCCGCCTTTGAGCACAGTTGAGAAGAAGGTGGCTCGTTCCGCTGACGTTGGATGATGAGACTTGATCAGAGATTTTTTCTGCCAGGAGCTCCAGGAAGCCTTTCCGGACATCACCGTGAGTGGCTCAAGTATGAGCGGAAGTCTGTGATAGAAAAACATGACTCTCCAGTGCCCAATCGATTCGCCACGTCAAATCATTTGCTTGAAGTTACTAGTAGCTTCTTGCTGCTAGTATAGTAATGGCTTCCACCTAGTAGCGTCCCTAATGATGTCAGGTCCACTCCAACCAGTTTGCTGGGTTTCTCTTCGACCCACTGAGGTGCAGCATCGATTTCTGGACGCTCCTGGACCCATCCGACTCAAGCGGAGGCCATCGGTCGGAAGCATGCTTCAATCGGTTGGTTTGGTGAACCTGACCCGAAGACAGAAACCGAAGACACAAAAGACCGCGTAGAGATGAATAGAGACGAATCATGCTCCCTTTGACGCTCAAAGGCGAGCGCCAGCGGCTACCACGTGCTGGTCCTTCGCCGCTGTTGCTGGCGTTTGTGGCTTTGCCAAGGCGAAGTACAGACATAATCATATCGCTCGACGACGAACACCGCCGGCACCAGGATAGTATCAGAAGGTTGCATCGGATCGATTCATTGATCCACAGTTAAACGAAAACAGAGCAGGCTTTTTTCGGTGCCCTGGTCAGGTTGGTGCAGGAGCATGTGCAGCTGGTTGCCTGGCTGGAGCTGCTCAAGTTGCTCATTCTATGGTGAGGCAGCACGGTTTGAGGTAAATTTGGATGGTCATGTTTGCAGAAGGCAAGTATGCATGAAAACGCACATGCGCGCAGCTTGACCATCTTGGCAGGAATGTCATAGATTCCATCAGTGAGGGCAATTCACGAAGATGGTTTTCGGTGCTGGGCTGAAGCGAGCATATCTTGGAGTCTGATAAGCACCTAGTTTTAGGGAATTCCACCATGAGACCAAGCCCTGGATGTTTGTATTCGATTGGCTTTTTGTTTTCGCTTTGCTTTGCCCCGGCTCTGTTGCAGCCAGCCAAAGGTAGTTGTTGCACCTCAACCACCGCAGCCATGCTCTCCATCAGAATCAGGAGAATGCATTTAGATGCATCTCAGACACTTGACAGGAAGTTTGGGAACAGACAGGGAGATGAACACAGCTGTTGGGCTACTGGAAGCCCCCCCTCCGACTCCTTTTGAGTCGTTTTGAGCTAAGATCGTGCTTTGGAGGAGGCTCAAGCACTTCAAATTCGGGGATCAAGGAGGAAGGCAACCCAGCAGCACATGAGTTGCAAAGGGTGGAAGCGATTTGAAGCTGTTCAAAGATTGGTACCTTTATTTGGACCTAAGCCTCAAAGAACAGTTGCAGCCTCAAAGAACAGTTGCGGTTTTCGAACCACTCTGGTTGTTGTTCCTTTGATCATGATACAGATGAGAGGTCATCCATCACGAACGCACGCGTGCTAAACGAAATGGCATCGCTTTCATTCGAGGCGCAAAGCAGACTGCTAGGGGTGGCGGTGTTGCTTGGCCCTTAGAGCTTTGGTCGTCTCCTTAACTGCAAAGCATCACACAGCATCTGTCCTTGCAACTCTTGGTCTTTGAGAATACAACGGACTTGTTTTCATGAACACTTTCGTACTCTTTTCCCCACTTGGTCCTTTTGTCCCCCAGCTTGTCCTTCGTTCCAAGTCCATGTGCCACACGAGAGTGCAGTCCATGTGCACCCCCAAGGTCTTGGAGCTTCCTCCTGCAGCGGTGGAGAGGTGTTTGGATCGCGTGGGCGTGTTTCGAGAGATCGCGGGAGGACGACCCGCGGGTCATCGCGGGTCGTCAGGTCAGGACTCCGTAAGTCCTGACCTTTTGGTGAGACAGGAATCGTTCTCCAACATTTTGGCTGAAGATTTCGGTGTTTTGATGTTTTCGTCCATTGGTTTGATACCAGAATGTTGCATCCTTTTTTGACTCGATGATAGTAGATCCACCGAGGGTGGAGGCAAATCTCGTCCATCGCCAGGCTTAGCCCTCACGCCTGCGACTATTTGCTGAGAAGTGTGGGGAGCCGACAGCAGATGAGTTCCGATTTCAGATGTCGAAAGGAGATGGTGAAGTCTTATGACTTTCACGAGGTCACGTCCAAGCAACAATCATGGTGGAGTTGGACGCTCAGTTTTTTTAAATGCGACAGTGTCATGGACGCTATGGCGGACTTTCTGAAGCCACCTGCAGATGCCGGGCAATTTCTTCTTTGTAAGGTTCAATGTGCCACCTGTTGCGAAGACGCTGGCTGCTCTCTGCAGTGAATGCTGTGCCTTCAGCTGATATCCACAACCATCGATGGTCTCAACGTGTGTCCAGAGTCGCGGGATTTACAGCATTGTGCACTGTGCACTAGACTTATGCAGACGAACAACATGTGAGGGTGGATTGTTTCACTATCTAACTGGTAAAATGCCTTAAGACTAGCAATCACTGCTCATCTAAACGACTCTCTTTATTGGTCTCAACAGGGCAATAATAGGTCCCGATGTTCGTGATTTGTTGCCATTGTTCTGGTCCCCGCATTTCAGCCATGTTTCATCGGATATGCGAACCACAGGCTAGTTTGCAGCACACTGAAAAAGGCAACCACCCACAAGAGGAAACAGACATCCCCGTAAGGATCAACATTTGCTGCACACAAGTACAGGTGCCTTCAAGTGCACTTTTCTGTTGCCGCCTTATCGCTCTGTGGAAGGTCCTCTCCATGTTGGAAGGTCCTCTCCATGTTGCGTGTGGAGTGTGTCCGTGTCCGTGCAGAGATCTTAGGTAGATATGTTTGGACGTTGACTGCGAGCAGTCGGACCCGGATAGATGTCTCCACTCATTGATGTTGTATTTGCCTTTGTTTGTCGTTTTCTTGTTCCGGATTTGCCTTGTGCTTTCGAGTGCCATAACCTTTCCAGGTTCTCCAAACTTGTTTGGAATCTACGAAAATGGTTCGCAAGTGTATGGTGTTACTGTATCGGTGTTGTTCGTTTCATTGAGTCATTGACCCACAAACTGATCGATGCAGAAGATGGCAGATTTATGACAGTTGGTATACAGAAAATGCATCAGGAAGGGGAATAGAGATTGCCCAGTATGAACGATTTGGATGACGCGCAATCGGTTGCCACAATTTGACGGTGGTTTTGTTGACGGCTAGCCACATTGGCATTTGTTATTCCCTTCTCAGGCATAAATGGTGATTTATGCATACAGCATACACTGTAAGATTTGATCACGCAAGAAAGATGCTATCGGCTATCGTGGCTGGCATGATTCTCCAAGGCAGTTGATGAGCCTTTGCCATTGGTTTTGCCCATAGATCTCGATCCCTTTGAGGCACATCCGGGATAAAACATGCATCAAGATCTTGTTGTCCAAGCGTTGGGGCAGCAAGAGTTACGGGGGCAAGGCTCCTCCTTCTGTTTGGGAGATGTTCTGCTTTAGGTGTCTTTGGATGGATATAGTTTTGACCTGAAGATGCCCAGCATGTGGCAAGGCTGCAAGTCTTGGGAGCGAATGGAGCTTCTTGTACTGATGGAGCTTCTTGCTTAGGCGCTTTGCCGTGGTCTTTCAAATGGAAGTGACTGCAAATTCCTGTCACTTCGTTCGCGTGCCAAGTGCTGAGCAGCCGAAGGTTCACAAGTTCACAATCCCGGACGAAGCGTCGTTCATTGTGTTTTCAATCGCGTCCGAAAATGAGGTTTGCGGCGTTCCCGGACCAGTTGATCCAAAATCTGGCACGATCTTTGCAGGCCACACTGACAGCCGACTTGTGCCAGATCCGGTGGATCTGGATGCAGTTCGTTCGAGCGAGGAACAAATCCAGCAATGGGATTTACGAGAGTCAGCGCCCCATTGCGAGGGGCCGGAGCTTTCCGGTTTTCCTGATTTTGTTTTACTTTTCCGAGGCTGGACCCACGTTTCGCTGGCTTCACACAACCTGCGTTGGTGAGTTTCGTGGGGCCGGCATGTGAGGTTCTTGCGGTAAACCTTTGTGCTTTCTTGAAAAATGTGACGGCGATGGGTTGCAACCAAGCCCGGAAACAAGTCCGTTTCATCTAAAAGCATTTTTGTACTGCCTTTTGCCCGTTGAAGGGGTGCCCTCCAAGGGTCTAAATAGATTGGTTTGTAATCTGCTTTCAACTGTTTTTGCTCCTACCTCTCCCTTTGAACTATATACTCAGATTGCTCCAAATCTGCTGGAGGATTTGGAGATGGAGTGGACTGAGTGGGACTTTCAGAACCCCCAGGAATTGCGCCACGGCCCCAGCGATGCACTGCCTCGGTTTTGACGAGAGTGTTTAGGGTGGCAAACTTCTTCCGTCGTGTTTCACGTCTGCCTTGAACTAGTGCTGAGTTGGTGGATACTTGCAAACATTGCATCAACCTTGCCTTTACACCAAAATCGAAGGTGTTTAGGGCATGACTGGGCTTGTGTCCAGTGTTTGGTTATGTGCCTTTGGCACTTTCCTCTTTTGAAAAGGGTGGCCTCTTCAGAAAATGGTGGCGGCCCGGATTGGCAACGCAGAATCTCACGACCACACGACCACATTCTGTCGGACAGCTGGGACCTACTCTGTGACGCGGTGGTGGCAGTTGAACGACGGCCGGCAGGCAGACTGTAGTTCGAGATTGGTTAAAACATGTTGAAAAAGACATACCACAACTAAACCTTGAACCCCTTGAATGAGGAGTGTCTACGGTAAGGTCTTCGTTGCGTCGCTCGAAGCTGATGCTTGGCGCTTTGCACATACGGGCGTTGCTAAGAAGGAAGTACGTTGCTGCAAGAGTTCAATTGATACGAGTGACGGGCATCGCATGCAGCATGCTGCTTTTGCCGTGTTGAGTTTGGACACTGAGACGTGTCTCCCTATCAAAGCCCTTCGAAGGGGTTGGACATGGCAAGCAAAACAGCATCCGCGTGTGTCAGCCCTGCAGGGTGTCAGCCCAGCCCTGGGTGGCACCATTGGACTCTTCGCAATCGACGGCTCGGCCAACACCACCGGTCCGACTCGTGGCCGCTGTCCCTGCATGTCGCCGCACCAAACGCACCACTCGGGCTTGCCGCTGTTGGACCTGTTGTCCATAGAAAACTAACATAGGTTTGTAAAGGAACAACATCTCAGGGTCCCTAGTAGCATTTTTGTTATATACTAGTAGTAAGGCCAGGAGCCCCGTTCGTAGCGTCCGATCGCTCCTAGTAGCGATGCCAGGGTCCTTGTGAGTTTTCCGGAGTGTCTCCAAAGTGTGTGTGCTGCTGGTGGTCGAAGAATTTTCCGTGTCGTGTGAACAGAGGCCTCACGCTGAAGAGGGTCAGCTCTCGCCATGGCCTCAGCGTCGAGAGGAATCCATGGTCCAGCGGATTCAGTTTGTGTCTGAGGCCTAGACCTTCCCGCGTAAGAAGTTTATGTGTACAAAGGGGCCTGGACACCAGACGTGAAGTGCTAGAGGTGTGGCTAGTAACGCATCCATGATGTCGCAGTTTCAAAGAAACTTGCTGGCATCTTGGTGAGAAGACAGTTGACAATTCAATTCTGCAGATCCAATCCCTTTGCTCATTTTCAATCGGCTTCATGAGATTTGTCTGACAAAGGTTTTCCAAGAGGGAATGAAGACAATTGCCTCTTCAAAAACTTTCTGAAAGAGCAAAGTGCAAGTCACTGCAAGTCTTCAGGCAGTGTTGCCAGTAATTTGTCTCCAACATGCAGCCTGAACGGACTGCTGGCTCGAAATTCTCTCTTTCTTGGATCGGTTAGATCTCTGAATGCGATTCCGAGCTCCCCACATCAAAAGCTGGCACTGCGAATCAGAACTTTGAGTAAGTTGTCTTCTTATGTTAGGTCGGTATTTGTGTTTTTTGGGCTTCCAACCATGGATGATTCACAAATTGCTTTGATGGACATGGCAGGTGAATCTTCCGGCACTTCCAAATGCTCTTTGCCTGGTGATGCGGGATGATAAGACTCTGCGTTTCTTGAAGTGTGGGACTCAAACTGACGCCACTCGCCACTGGCCGCTGTTCCGAAGACCTGATGTTTCCCAGATGGACGTTGCCAGGTATCTTAGCCGAGATGCACCATCCTCACGAGCAGACATTTCGGCCTCCTATCGTGTGGATGCCCCCCGAAGGCGGACGACTTGAGTTTGGGTTCACGCGGAGACCGGAAGAAATGAAATACACCACCAACACTTTTGGACCATTCGTCGAACCTGTGCAATTCTTTTTATTTTCCTTGGTATGCTGTTGTCGTTTCGTGCCTTTTGTTCAGGATCATCTGAGGAAGGTGAGGGTGTCTGAAGGACGCATTACTTTAGTGCCGCAAAACGAGATTCTGCAGAGCAGCTAGCAGCCACCTGATTTGGAAGCATAGCAATGACTGAGCTCTTGCAGACCATTCGTGCCCCCCAGCAACTCTGGCTCAATGAGCGAGGCCAATCCGCACATCCGCACATGGTATCAATCGCCTGGCCGGTGCGGCATCCCCATGGAATCTCTGTCGAATCCAGCATCCAGGTTCCTTGGGTTGATCAGGGTGGTTGATCCATCCTGAATCCTCACTTCTTCTTTTTCTGTCTCTGTCTCTGACACGAAGCAGTTGCTGAAAACGCCATGGCCACGAAGCAGCTACTGTCATTGGAGGAGGGGTGGTATGTACGAAGCAGCAAATTCTTGCCCTGAACAAGATGATATTGAGACCCAAGAGGAAACGAAAGCAAGTCGGTGAACATATATCAGGGAAAGACTTCGAAGTTAGAAGACGCCCCAGGAACCACATTGCTGTGCAACCTTTCACAAGGGGGGGCATTCCTTCCTCTCAGGACGAGATGGCTTTGCTACCTGGCAAAGGCCGTTGTGGGGAGCTTTCACCCACTTGCGAAAGGCCAGACATCGTTTTCCAGCCTTCGTTTCGGCGGATCTTCACTTCAGCTTGATCGATTCACTGGACGAAGATCTCGCTGTCGTTCTACGAATCTTTTGTCGCTGTCAGACAGAGGCTCGAAAGATGGGACATGATAGGATAAAAAGAGATACAGAACTAGATCTCAGCTCCCAGGAATTCTTGAATTCTTTACACGTCCTTCGCTGTTACATTCTTCAAAGGGCATTTCTCACAACTATGGTGATTCACAGAGGAGCCCATTCGGAGGGCCATGCAATTCACAGAGCATACCATGCTACCAGCTAGCACAGCACACAGCACAACGTCCGACTGCTATTGAGCCGAACGACTGCGTGCTTCCGTCATTCGATCGGGATGACAACCTGGGCATCTCCCAGAGGTGAGTCTGACGTCGTAACCTGGCTGTGGACGGGACCGTCGTGTCGGACGGGTCGAACTCTCACCGCGGAGCCTCGAGATTTTGGAGCCGCGTAGGTCGTCCAACGCGCAGGGCAATTTTTTTTTTTTCGCTGGATCTGGAGTTTCTGAGGTAAATATACGAAATCAAGAATGGAATGAAACCAGCCAGAGGAGGTGCATTGAACATGTTGCAGTGATTTTGTTCGGTAAAGACTCTTGAAAGGAGTCGAATCTGGTACTACAGAGTGGATAAGCGTCTATTGCCATGCATCACTTTGAGTGCTTCTTGGAGAAACTGGACTTCACGAGTCCGTCCGAGACGAGTCCGTCCGTTTAAGACTCCCCTACGGCAGGAGTCTTCTGCGGCATTTGGACTTGCGCTTTCAGCACCCAGATCAGGCCCTTCGAACCCCGGTCGGGTCGGCCGAGTCGACGCGTGTCGACGTGTCTCGTGTTGAGTGGTGTTCTCTCGCCGCTGGCGCGAGAACCGCAGGAGCAGCGATACAAGCAAGGCAGGGGTTTTGGGGGGGGTGGGATTCTGTCGGACCATGACATGAACGGAGCACAGTGCAAAACAGTTGCAAGTTGCTTTGTTCGATTTTGAGAATCGCAGGTTTGGTCAATGATGTTATTCTTGGAGGATTGGTTTGCATCGGGTCGTGACCACAGAACAGAGTCTATGCTTGATGAGTACGTGTTACGACAGAGGCCCCGGTTTGGGCGGCGCCTCAGCCTTTGAAGTGTTCAGGTGTGCGGCGACAGCCACACTATTTGCAACGGTCCCAACTTTGACGTACGGATCTTAGAAGAAGGCTCAGACGCCCGCAGGAGTCTTCTGGAGATTTGTTCGTGTTAGACGTCTGTGCGTTTGCAGTAACATTCATACAAGAGCGGAAGTACCTCCACCAGTTGCTGTCGTAGTATTTGAATGACCCGCCGCCTTAAGCATCAAGTCTCATGATTGAGAAGTTTCACCGACAAGTCTCTCTTGAGACAAGGAGAACAGTGGCTGAACCACTGAACCACTGGGCCCCATGGCTTTTCTCACTCCGTACCTGAAGAATCCTGCACCATGTGAACGGTTGCCTGGTGCCTTCATCTCCCGAGAAGATCCGATCTGTGAAGGGCACGTCTTCAATAGCTATGGTGCTTGGTTTCAGGCACATCAGCCGAAGGAGGTAGCACCATGCACCACCATCCGAAGTACGAGAGCTTCCTGCTACTGGCCCTATGGGTCTGGTGTCACCTCGGTGGTTGGCTCCCGCAACAACCATGATATCCTCATCATCGACAATGCACGCAGCCGGGGCAATCTGCCCTATCGACCCGAGCGGAGCGAGCGACCGCAGCGACCTCAGAGTGGGATTTTTTCATTCCTGAGACCTATGGTTTGATACAAATCCAACTTGATTTCCCTATTATATATTGCACCAGCTCTATTGCCTTGAGCAACTTGTGCTGTTGAACAAAAAACTTTTCTCCAGAAAGCAGACGTTTTGACAGGCCTGCATCAAGCGGAATGCTGCAGCGGGCAGGATCAGCGACAGCTCTGATTGGCAGCAACTATGAGATGACCTTGCGGGCTAAACGTGAGCTGGGGGAGAAGCGGTTTAGGCAATTTGAGCTTTAAGGCCGACTCGTGAGTTTCACCGGAACTGCAGACATAAAGAGAATTTTGGGCCTAGTATTGGCCGATTGGTGGGGTGACCGTTGACATCAATTGATTGGATTCCATTCATTGTTGCACATAAGCTACAATGCTTGGTTTTGCGGACAGATTCCATGCACTTTTCAATGCTGGGTGAGTGGATTGAGGCGTGAACTGTCCAGAGATCAAGATCCGCTTGGAGAAACTTTTGGTGTGAGAGATTGGGTACACCCTGCCTGCGATTTGAAGAACTTCCAGTCCACTCACAAACTTTCACGTCAGCTTGGCGCCTGGGCGGGTTCGCATGGGTTCCAGGTCTTCATCATTTGGTCTCTGAACCTTGTCCTGATGTCACTTGGCCATCAAACGCCTTGGTCATCGAATGATCCTGTGAAGTGATGGGCGCTGTCCAGCCTTGTGTGCTGAAAAGCCGAGGCTGAGCTTTATTGTCTGCGGCTGCGTTCGCTTTTGCAAAGGAGGGACGCTGATCTAGTTTTGTGAAGAGCTCTTGTTTGTTATACAGTCAAAAAGACGTCATATCGCAGGTTACCTTGCACAATGGAACTGGGAGGCATTCTTTGTCGTAGTCGTTTGCTCCTTAAAAAAGAGCTACCCCTCCTTCTCTTCATTCTTCCATTCTACTCCACTGGCGCGTCGAGGTGTCCATTTTCCTCTTTTCCACAGCTTTTGCCAACTTTTGGCACTTTCCTTTTGTGGCCAGCGCCTCAGTGGGGTGAAGCAGTCAAGCCACTCTCCCAAACAGTTCGTGCGACCTGCAGTCAGGTGGGCGCTGATCCAACAACAGTTTGGGCGCACAATCCCAGGGGCCAGCACCTCGAGGTGATTGATCGCATCAGACATGGATTAATTTATTGCTAGTAATTATTGGTATATGTTATTATGTATTTAAGTATTTCTTTCTTAACAGCAAGGCTTAGCGAAGCTTAGGGTTCTTCAGCCTTAGTAAAGACCTCGGAGCAGATCGGAGCAGGTCCCGGAGCAGGTTCCGGAGGACTGTGCCAAACATCTGCCTGAGGAGGTTCTGGAGCAAGTTCTAAAAGCAAGTTCCAGAGCAGGCTCCGGAGCGGGGTGTGGAGCACATTGCCAAACAGGTGCTGAAGGAGGTTACAGTGCGGTTACAGATGAAGTTTCGGAGCAGCTTCCAGACCAAGTTCGGAGCAGGCCCCGCAGCAAGTTCAAGGGGATTCCGGAGCGGGGTCCGGAGCGAGCCCCAGGGCACATTGCCAAACAGGTGCCGGAGGGGGTGCCGGAGGAAGTTCCAGAGCTTCCGCAGCAGCTGCTGGTGAAGTTTTCCAGAGAACTTGTAGAGACGCTGTGTTTCTCTGATGTGCTGCAGGGTAGCCACGGCGAGACGCTGCCATGGTTCGTGCTGTCAGGCTGATGTGCTTGTGCAGTGCCACTGTCACGCTGACATGTTGTCATGCTGGCGCGCTGGCGTCGGTCACGCGGCTAACATGTTGTCACGCTGAGATGCTGCAGTCGGGTCATGCTGTCGCACTGACTTGCTAGCAGACCCCAGAATGGGTTCGGCCAGGAGGTTTGCTGGTTCTTGCTCGTGTTGCAGGCAGTGTTGTGCTTGCACATATGTGGGCACTCGGTATATGCTATGCGCCGTGTTGGTCTGCTCATGCTCGCGTGGCACACTGAAGAACGTTGTCTGGCAAAGACATGACGTGCACTTGCCGATGAACCTGCGATGGTGCCATTGCCTGGTAGGCGGTTTTTGATGCCCAGCCGTTGGGTTTTTTCTTGGGTTTACTTGAGCTTTTAAGCAACGCTCTCAAGCTGATGTCTCTTAAATCTATGACATAGGGTTTCAATAGAAACTAGATGAACTCCTGCGTAGTTTGAGATGTGCCAAGCTCCACATACGCGAGTTCTTGGACATTTCAGATAGTTTTCAATTTTTCAGGGGCAGCCGAAAAACTTCCGTTATAGTTTTTTAAAGGCTGGGAATAGGTTCAATTGTGCTTTGCTCCAAGGATCTGACATTTTCATGCTCTTGGGAATTGATGCGATTCTGACCATGGCTGAAGCCTCAAAGATCTCAGACGCCGGTGACCGCAGTTCGCGCAGACATCTCTGAGGTCGCCATGTATGTGGGGGGTCCAAAAGCGCCACTATTCACCGGTCGCCCGTTCACGGCCCTCGAGAGACGCGCCGTCCTTGTGCGACATTCATCAGGTGCCAATCCGATCCTCCGTTTTGTGGATTCCATTCGTCTTCGCGTGGAGCTCAAACAAACATACTGCCCCGTGTTCTTTTATTTTTCGTCAGTGACCGTGAGTCAAGAGATTGTCTTGTTGATTTGGCAACACGCTATATATAGGCACAGTTAATGCATGTTAATGCTTGACGATAGACTAAATAATTATATAGTTAAGATTTAAGAATGCTAAGCATGTTTGTCATTAGTCCCCGGATGGACTCATGGCTGCCATTCGGCTCAAAGTTGTGAAAAGCAGGTAGACCAGTCGACTGGCCTCTCAAATGGAGACCGGAATGTGTTTGCAGTTTTTGTGTGATTTTGGGAAAAGGGCTAGATAGAGGGTGAGCAGATGACAACGTGTTTCAGTTTATAGGCCCATTTACGCAAAAGTGACTGCTCAAGATCCTTCTTTTGTGCTTTCATGTGCTTTCTTCGGTGATGGAACCGAACCAGGAGAGCGCTGGTCCTGTATCTTCGTACGAATCGAGGTGCACAAGGTCGTGAAGGTGCTTCTGTTGGCGTCACTCTTCTACGCATTTGAAAACCAACGCCGAGTCAGCATCCGGTAACCGCAGCCAGGCATCAGCCAGTAACTGCAGCTAGTATGCCCTCAAGATGGTGGCAGTTCCAGGGCATGGGACTCAAAGTGTTTCTTATACAGTCTGCTCTGCCAGTAAGATGATGCTATTTCTGAAAAGTGTGCAGAGCAGCTGCCTCAGTGATTTGAGTTGAATGTGTGTATTGCAGGACTGCACGCGATGATTTTCTCTCCTGCCTGGCTCCTACTGCTCAGTTTGTTTGAATCACCGATTTCTTCCAGCCTTCGGCTTCGGACTTCCTTCCAACGAGCTTCGCGCTGTGTCGATGAAGCCGAACCAATGGCCGCCCAGGTCAATGTCTTCTGCGAACGGAGCTGGGCGGCGGAGGAGCTGGGCAGCATGGATTTACATGGAAGGAGCGCGAGGGATTGGTGAAAACGGCGTTCAACATTTGCACACGTGTTCGTGCGGACCTTGAACTCCGGACAGGAGCATGAAACCAGCTGCAGCTGCCCTGTTGGAAGAGACACTGCATAGCATCTTATCTGAACATGAAAGGAATCAGGACAGAGTGTCAGCTACAGACACACACACAAGACAGGTTGGCTTACATTCAAAATTTAATATCTCTTGGCAACTCTTGTCAGGCCTGCAAGGAAGCACTGACCAAAGCTTGTCAGGAACATCGCAGACCGAGGCCAGCCAATTAATGTTGATGTTGCCTCTTGCAACATTTGTCAAACCTGTGTTCGCTTCTCCATTCAAGGCAGCAGCAAAGGATCTAACTGGTGGTTCTGGGACAAAGGGCACCTGAAGCTGCAATCGGACATATGTTTTTTTCAATTGGACTCTCAACTCTCAACTTTGTTCAAAGAAGCAGTCTGAAGACACTCCTTTAATGTTTCAGCGAGATCTTTTGAAGTCAATGCTCAGGCGCAGATGACAATCCCAAGGGATCCATTGCATATGCGGCCCTGCACAAGCGCACAGAGGCGTTTTTGAAAGCCAGCCGCACCTACCAGGCAGCCGGTGGAGGGACCATGCACGAAACGGGGCATGTCTGCTTTCGGCCGAATCTGCCAAATTGGAAGTCAGGCACAAGTCAAGGGCCCCTTGATGGATGCCACAGATGTATACCTTCAACAGAAGGCTGGAGTTTGCTGACGTCCAGCCAGAGGCTCCGAAATGTCCCACCTCTTCAGGAACGATACGAGCAGTTTGCCCACCATCTCGACGATGGTGAAAGACAGCAGCACAAATTGATACATATGATGCGCTCGAGCCTGCGCAAGCACCATGCGTGACATGACCGAAGTGGGAGTTCTCTCACATTGTTTGAGTTTTTCATTTGCGTCCTATTTGTATCAGAAATGACACCCAAAATGCTCACCCATGATACCCTTTTCCGTTTTGCTTTTTGACCCATCCGTCACCCGCTTCTTTCACCTCTTCCGCGTTCGCGACCGAACCGAGGCAGAAAATGACGGATTTCCAACGGACCCTCAGCGAGGATCGCGAGGACCTCCCTCCAACAGGCGACGTGGACCGCGTCGGTGCGGTGACCGTGGACGTCGGACCGCGGCGGCGTCCGCCGTGAGGCACCGGTGCGCCGGAGGAGGACGAGGAAGGGATTTGTACGGAGTGATGCTTTTCAAGCAGATGCGAGTGCTGCAGACTGCAGGATGAGGATGAGGATGAAGATAATAGTGCTTTCCTTGTTCTTAATATGATCGAAGAGGACAGACATGTTGCTTGAATGCTCATGCATGGTCTGAAATTTTCATCAGCACCTTGTTGCGCAGCTCAAGAGGACACAGATTGAATACAAGAGCGGTAGATTCAAGACATGCCTTGCTTGTGCATGCTGAGGTGACGGTGAAGCAGAGCCTGAGGGCAGCGAGGCAGACATTGCGTCGAATTTGAGAGTGCGCTCGGGCTGCGCAGTTCGTTTGCACCGTTTTTCTCTTTTTTTGCCACCAGTCGCAGTCTTTTCATTGTTTTAAATCCAGATCTGCACACACACACACAGTGCTGTCTCGACAACTGAAGCGTTGTCCAACATCTCACTGAAGCGTTGCGCTCCACAGTGCTCCAGCGTGAAGAAGTGAACGCCTCAATTGCTGGGCATTCGAAAAGATAATTTCCCTGTCCGCTCTGTTCCGTTCCATTTCATCGTCGCGGTACGCAGGGGCTTAAGATGGCTGGTATACGCCCCTTCTGCCCGTCAGCCGAGAGCTCTCTTTTGAAGGGAAGAGTTCAACTCAGGCTTGTTGATAAGTCGCTTCCAACGCCCACTGGGCCCCAGTCCGATTCACGCCTTTTCGTCGGAGAAGCACTGAAAGACTGGAAGGTCAAAATGATTGGGGATTTGTTGGCGAGTGGAACACCTGGAAAATCGTGAAGTCACCGCACTCACTTGGCAATTTCACCGAGGGACCCATTGAGCAAGACAAATCCGAAACTTGGAATGTTTGCTTCCTCCCTGTGCAAAGCCTCGAAGAATGCAAGTCAATAATTTCCAGAGAACTGAAAGCATGAACAAACACAGTTTTTCAGGCAGTATGCATTCCTGCTGCAGTTTTGAGTTTAATTTTAGCTGTGGAATCACAGATCTTGTGACAGTGGTCACAGGACCAAAATGAAGCTTCAAGCGCTGAACCAGCCTCAAAGGACAGAGTTTGTCCTTTTTGATCGATTTGTCCATGCCTTGTTGTGTTTTGTACGTATGATGATTGTCAATTTGAGCAACTATCGAAAGGGTTCACCTCAGCAGTATGTAGAATGTAGAGATGTGAAATATGTTCAAATATTGTTGAAGAAACCAGGGAAAACGATATCAAAACACAAAAAACCGATACCTGTTTCAGTGCTCTATGTGCGCAAGCAATGTGTAAGTTTGGTGCAGCTTGTTTGTGCGCTCACGCTCTTCCGAAAGGAAAAAGGTATATGTGTGTGTGTAACCTTTGGAGTCACAAGGTTCCTGTTGGATTGTTTGATTGGCTTATTTCAAGCAGGGGCATGCGGCCATCACGCAAACGCATGCCAACGAAGCTATGCGTGATGGTGGAAGCCAGGTCTGATCAACCTGGTGTACCTGCTTTTGAGAACCTAAGTATAGCAAAAACTGTCCAATACGTTGTTTCTGCACTTCGTGCCTTTGCGATTAAAGGGCTAATGCTGCGGCAAGTCACCTGAACCCTTAGGCACTTGGTTCTCTAGGTTGCCGTGTGGCGAGCGGCATTCGAGTCAGTACGCATTTCTATAAGTGTGTGTGTCCCACTCTTTGAGACTCCACTTGATCACTTGCATACTCTTCACTTGTAGCAAGGGGCACCTGAAGCAGAGATAGGGCAGGTGCCAACGAAGACACCGATCTCTTGCTCGTGACATCGACGGGAGATGTCCTGTCGATGTGCCTGCTTTTCACGTTTTCATTCTAAGCGTGGTGTGTTATAAGAAATGATCTTTTGGAGCCAAGCAAAGACGATACCAAAGCGATACCAAAAATGATACCAAAGCCTACGAAAACATGCCTGGCAAGACCCTGACCCAGATGAGCGAAGCTGAGTGAAGCTGACGGCAACATTAGCTTGTGAAGAGGGACAGGCTGCTGTTGTTTCTAAGGGTAGAATGGTAGAATGTGTGATTCTCCTTGGAAAACAATGCCAAAACATTAAGAACATGATACCTTTCCAGCCATTCCATTTATTCATACAAGCGTTTTGATCATCGCTCACTTGCATTGGCGCACTTGTGCTTCAGTTCTGTCAGAAGGGGCACGCAGAGTGCACAATAAGTTTGCACATGTGTATGAATTGTTTGTGACATAGCTTACTAATACAGAAATTAGACTTTCGAAATTGGTCGCTACCTCAAGTGACATTATGCACTTAGTCTTCTGAAGGCTGTTCCCGGTCACAGTTGACATTGCACTACAAACATACCAACTATCCAATCACGGACATTGTCACATGACAAAAACGAGCCATCACCGCCTGCATCAAATGCTGGTGTTTGTTTACATACTTTTAGTTTTAAAGTGATTTGTCTCCGCCCTCCGCCTTGCTTAAGTGATATTAACTATGATACCCAACGTGCATCTTGTATTTCAAGAGCAAAGTGCATAAATTTCTGAATGTTTGTGACAATTTGACATCCTACCTACTGCAGACCTGTGTTCTTTTGGGCCAGCAGCTCTTTCAGAGGAGGAAACTAAAGAATCAAAGAGTGAGGACTGATGCGCAAATTTATTGCATCTTCTTTTCTAAATCGGAACTAGCATCTAAACCTGCACAGTTCGTTTGCAATTTGCAATAACGTTTTTTCGAGCATCTCTGTGTCTACCTGCAAACTTGAGCTGGAGATGTGGCAACCGTCCAATCACGAGCCTTGTCACAGGACAAAAACGAGCCATCACCGCCTGAACCAGCATCG